>PPHD01000577.1:0-59388 GCA_002909625.1 Bambusicola thoracicus | reverse complement strand
GTGAGGTTGTTTGCCTCAGCAAAAGAAGTGCTGCAGCACCCGTCCTCAAGAATGCGGGTTGGGCATGGAGAAGTAACTTCTGCAAAGGAAGGGAGTTTTGAGGTTGTTTTCATTGATGGTTTATGGCACAGTGTAAGGGTTGGTGTTAAGCTGTACAAAGGTGTTGCTAGCTTTGCTCTGTGCACGGAGCAGGAGACAGAACAGGAGGTAGAAGCTATGGTTATCACTTGTGAAGACTGCCGGTTGGTTTTCTTAATGTATTGGTGTGCCTGAAAGCTCCATGTTTGTGGCTTTTCTGATTGATTGTCTGTTTCAGACTATGAGCAGCATTAAAAATACAGATGTATGCTGGGAGGGTTGGAGATCAGGAGGGTTGGTGTCTGGCTTTCCTTCAGAGTGACCCAGTGTGCGTCTATGGAATGGTTTTGCTTTACGCAGCTTTCGTTCACAAGTGACTCCAGTCTTCTCCCCAGTGCAGGCAGTGTGAAAGCAGATGAGCGCCTTTGAGGGAAGAGGAGACAGAGAAGGAGGCTGGGAAGGAAACAGTTCCTCCAGGAACTGTGTGTGGAATGGGTAGAGGGCTGTGCTGGGTGGGGAGAAGGCAGGGGAGGGTGACACCGGGCTTCTGAAGTTGAGTTTACTGCGCACTTAAGCACCCGACATTAACAATGAGATTGCCATCCAGTAATGCTATTAAATACACACGAATTGAAAGCAGGAAATTACCCAGCTGTAAGAGGCTCAGAACGAAGCTGCTGTCTGCAATAATTAGCCCTCCCACCTGGTTAGACGCACGGTCATTGTCTTCCCTGCCCTCTCCGTCCCCTTCACTCCAAATAAAATTGCTTCCCATCCCCACTTCTGTTGGGGTCCGTATCTCGTAGCCTGGGGGAGCTTGAGCCTGTCTTTATTCCTTGCCTGCTTGCCATGGCCCTGATATACCCCAGAAGAGCTGGAGTGCTACTCCAGTTGTAATTGACAGGATCAAAGCTGCCTGGGGTGCATTAGCACTGCTGCTGGAGGATAGACAGCGGGTAGAAAATAAACAGTTTCGGAAGCTCTGGGGACATTTAGCTGTGTTGCAGGCAGTGGGAAGGATTTTGCCGTTGTGAGCTGTGCACTCAGGGTAGGGTGGGGGCAATTTCCTTTGCAAATGATGCTTTAGCTCCAGACACGTACAACAAATGCATTTTTTAAGGGCTTTTGTCTGTTTGTCTCTGAGAATTGTTTTGATGCGAGCACACAACTGTTTTACAAGTACAGCAAACCTAATCCGTTAATAGGTTTATATAGGAGAGCTGTCAGAGTGTATCTGTAATGAACCCTGGGCTGGGGGAGTCCGACTGCTGATCTGCAACAAAGACCTGAAATGTGACAGCATCTCCTCCTCGGCATTCCTGTTCCTGAGGTCAGGCCATAATCTGTCTGAAGTTGGTGACAACTAGACGGTGTCACAGCGGTACTGTACTGAGCGCTGTGTGTGTCAGGGCTGAGCTCTTCCTGCGCTGCCCGTGTCCGGCTGATGAAGATTTGCTGTTCACTCTACCCGCGATCTCTGCGTCCTCCGTTAACAAAAGAGGAGTCGGGTGGTGAGAAGTCAATATAAAGGAATCTGTACGGTTCCCTTTAGGGTTCTGGATAGAGGCGTGCTCTGTGGTTTTGCCTTGAAGAGCTGCCCCTGTGGCTGATGTACAGCAAGGTGCAGAAGGAGTGTTGTGTACACTCAAACACTTGTTTAGATCAGGGTGTTCTGCGGGGGGCTTGCTGCGTGCCACAAAAGAGCTATTTCTAAAGCACAGATGTGGCAGCAGTTTGCGGTTAACCCTTCCCTACAGCCAGCTCCACTGTATGCCCTTGGAGAACATAAGGTCATTGGAACAGAGATGGTTTTCTCTGCATCTACATCTGCGTCTATGTTATAGTTACAGAAAAACTGCCAGCTCTGAGAGCCTTTGGATAGAGAACATGAGATCCACCTTCAGGATTTGTAGCCAGCAGTTCTGCTTTCTGATCAGAGTCCTCTCATTAAACTTGCCAGGTCACTGTTTAAGTTTTCCCTGTAGATCAGATCTTGCTACATTTAATTTTACTTACAATCTAATTTCTTATACCTCCTGCGTGGTGAGCACAGCAGCATAGAAACCAGCAATAGTCACAGCCCTGCAGGAGTTCGTTTCTTCTTCGTGCCCTCCCTCCTCGTGCTCCCCATAGCACACATTATGTACAAGAGAAATGTCAGAGGTTGCACTTAGAGGGACGTGTTTGTATACATTTTCCTTTGTGTTGCTTCATAATATTTGGCTGGAAATGTGCCTCCATCACAAAACTTAATGCAAAGAGAAGTGAGTAGTCAGCAGAGAAGGTTGTTGTCAGATGTGTGTGTCATGGAATGCTTCTTCACACGTTGCTGTGTCTCTTTAATATCTTAATCCTTCAGGCTCTGCAGACCGAATGGTTGTCGATGAAACGTGAGATCAGTGCACTCCCAACGTGCAGCCAGGCGGGTGTTTAGGAAGCAGTCCTCCCTCCCATCCTCCCTTTTTAGGAAAAAATTGTTTTTTATCAATGTGATGTTGTTGGACATGAATAGTTATAAATCAACGTGAAGTTAAAACCACAACTCCGGCTGGTTGGAGAGAAGCATTTGATTGGACACGCGGTAGCTGAAGCAGCAGTTCAGATTTGAGAAGAGAAGCTGGGCACTGCAAAGCAAAGTTTTTATCAAAGGCAGCAAGCAGTAGAAAACTGACACTTGTGTCTCTTGTTCTGCAGGTTGTAAAGCCATCGACACGTTGCTGAGAGTACTGGTGGACGTTCAGGATGAGCTGCTTTATCAGTGCCCCGGCACGAGGCACCTGGTAGATGGAAAGCAATCAAAACCTGAGAGGTAAATACAAAAGAAGATCTTTCTGAATCCTTTGGTCTCCAACCAAAAGGAGAAAATGCACAGCTTTCCTGCCCATACTCATTCTCTGCTTTTCTCTCCACTGCTGTTGGGTTTGGGTGACAGCCCTGCTGGGTGAATGACGTTCCTTCTGCCAGTGTGGGAAGTCTGTTTTGTAATCTTCCTGAAAGCAGAGGAGAGACTAAACTGCAGCTCCTTCCCCATAGGTATCACCGTGGAGTGGAACAAGTCTGAGTGGTAGCGGAGGGGCTGCTAAGAATTCACATGTGTTGCCTTAGGCAGGTGTAGGGCGTTTAGTCCGTCTGTGTTTGTTTTCCAGTGATGATGAAATCCCCAGCAGCAGCGATGAAGAGCGAGCGGGTGAAGCTCAGGAGAAGAGGAAGCGCCCTCCCAAACGAAAGCTGAAGGCGGAGGACATCCCGGAGTTCATAGCCAAGAGGTATTCCGACTACAGGACATACCGGAACCACATCTTGCAGAAATGGCACGAGAAGACCAAGCTGGCATCTGGCAAAATGGGCAAGGTGAGTCTGTGTGCGTGCTGACACGGAATTGGTAGAGATCTGTGGAGCAGCAGTTGATTTGGAAGTCTTCTGTCATGGATATTTCAAGCTGAGCCAGGTTTTGCTTGATCAACAAGTAGTTTGTTTTACAGCACAATTAGGGGTTTCTGTGCCCTTCCTCCTTTACAGCATGTATGCTTTAATACTATGGGTAATCATGTGCCCCTAAGATTCAGGGTCTCATAGCATCTGTGAGTGTAATATTAATCATTGGGAAGTTCATCTGAACCAGAGCAACAAAGGCATTTTATTATTAAGCCGTGCCTCAGGTTGGGAAGGAAAGGAGAGGGAGAAATAAAGAAATAACAGAAGTAGCAAAAATCTGTGCAACAAAACCTGAGCCCCCTCCTCTCGGAATGCTGTCTGCTTATCCACTGACATGGAAAGATAGAGGAACACTGCTGCCTTGAGGAAAAGCTTTCTGCATTATCTGACACTAGTTAATGTTGTTGCAGGGTTTTGGTGCCTTTGAGCGTTCAATCTTGACTCAGATTGATCATATTTTGATGGACAAAGAGAGATTACTACGGCGGACACAGACCAAGCGCTCAGTGTACAGAGTGCTGGGGAAGAAGGAGCAGGATTCCCATCCAGCCTCTGAACATTTGCCTGAAAATTCGGTAAGGGCGTTTTGTTTATATAGCTCAGGCTGTAGAACCAGAGAAACTCTCTGTAAAGCAATTAGCCTTTAACAGGTAATATTCTTGCTTGTGAGATGGATGAAGGACCTGACTGTTGATTCATGTAATGCAGTGACTAGCAACGATATGTAGACATTTCAATTCCTGTTTTATGGTGTGTGTGTGCTATCTGCTGTGCCAGTTCTCAACAGGGGAAAACAACGTTTGGTCTCTGACCATGCCCCTGCTGTGCTATAGGAGCTGGTGGTCACTAAATCTGCTCGAGGCAATGACTACAAAGCTTTGTTTTGACTCTGGAGTTTAGAATCTTTAACCCAGAAAGTCAAAGAAAATCACACCGCACGTCACCTGCAGAGTGCACTGCTAGTATGCTAGTACGTCTGTTATTAATTTAGTATTTAAGAATGAATAAATACTCAATTCTGATAGATCATGTGGAATTACTGCGCTTGCAAGATGTATTTTTGCCGTTACATTACAAATATCTGTAGTATTTTGCCAGACAGACTTTGTGTAGTCCTATTTATTTCCTAGCAAAGGTATCATAAATCTGTTTTGTCATTGGCACCATTTCTGCCTTGCCTTAAAATGTATTCCTAGTCCTTAAAAGCTTTCTGTAGTGGGAACTGTTCTCCATTCTTTCCTATTCTTAAGTGTTTACAAGCTGCTACATGTAAAGTTGTCAGAGCTGGGGATGGAAACATGCACATAAGAGCTTTCAGTATTTCCTTTGTGCTTCCAGGAAGCCCTCCCTCAGGCAGATTCCAACAGGCACCTGAAGGACATAGATGAGGAAATATTTGATGATGATGACTTTTATCACCAGGTAAGTGTCTGCCAATCCCTGCTGGCATTGTGACTTTGCTTATTTGTGAATACTCACCAAGCTAACACAGCTGACTCTGTGTTCTGAATCTGTCTGTTCAGTGAACGTGAGTCATCTCTTAGCATCTGGACTCTCTGTAGATTGTTCAGGGGATTTTCACACTCAGCTTTCCATGTAGGGCTGTGTGAGCTCAAGCCTGTGCTGTGAATATAAACTTACTGCCATTCCTGGTGCTGCTGTGTTGGAGAATCAGGGCTCCAGCATTAGATCTCCATCTGTGATTCTCGCTGGTGAAAACTACTGAATTATCCAATGGTGACTTGTTGTTGTTGTTGTTGGTAGGGTGCAGTTATGAAAAATGATTCTAGTAGATCCTTAAAAGCACCGAAGTTACTTTCATCTCACCTGAACTCATCTACTTAGAATGAAAAAAGTGCAGAGCTTTGCTGTAGCGCTTTCCTTGGAGTTGTGCCAGGTTGGGTTTGGGCCAGCGATTCATTTCATTTGCAGAATTCTTAGAAATGAGCTATCTGTGCTAAGTGCAGGAGGCTGAAGCTTAGGAAATCCTCGTGCTTGTAATGTATTTAATAAATGGCAGTGCCAGCTTCATAAAATACTGGCATTGCCATGTGTTGAGGAGTACGTCCTACCTCAATGCATGAAGAACTGCTTTTGCTCTGATGATCCGCAGGGTGTTTTCATGTCGGGACTAAACAAATATAATTATATCCTTAGAAAGGCAGATATTTCCAGTCTGAGTTAAAATGGCTAGCAAAGTGTGTGGGCAGTGAAGGAGAGCTGCTGCCACATAGCTGTGCTGGGTTAACTGATTTAGCCAGAAACATTCAAATACTTCCAAGATTTGGGATTTGATGTGCAGTGCCAGGACTGGGGGTGAGCGGCAAAAGACATGTTAAGGCAGGGCTGGGGGTGGGAGAGTGCCTGTGGTGCTGGGAGCAGAGGCTAAAGAGACCAAATGTGTTACGCAGCGAGATGACGTTGTCATAGAATTTGGGTCCAGGTTAACTGTTAGGACACAGAATAAATACAGAACAAATAGTGCAGTAAAAGAGTGGAGTGGTCAAGGAGAAATGTCTGTGACCTGTGGCAGCCTTCAGACCTGTGCAGGTGAGGTGCTTATTGACTGTGAGATGTTAACTTTTGGTAAGAAAAATAGCGATGGACGGACGGTCTGTCTTCATTTCTAATAACTTTAACGTCGATAAATCCTAACTTCAGAATTATGACTAGTCACAGCTTAGCTTTTCCCCTCACTGGTTAATTGGGGTGCTGGGGTTAATCTAAATTAAAACTTAAACTAATAGAGGTCATTGAGGGAGGAGAATCACCTGAGTAAAACAAATGGGTCTGCCAGGCACAACTGTGTCTTGGCCATTTCCCAAGAGGGAAGTGGCAGCAAATTGGAGTTGTTTCAGCATTCAGGAGAGGTGAAGGATGGGTGACACCGGTTTAATGTACGGCACCTCCGGAAGCATTCCAGATTGCATTCCTTGCTGTACCAACTGCTGCCTCCCACGCACGCTGAATGGAAGGGGGACCCGCCGACAACATCTGGCTGCACAGCAAGGAATGGGTGCCACTTCTGAAACCCCATAGACTCTAAATATGGCGCTTAGCCTGGCGGAGGCTTTAATCACTTACTACTCTTTGGCAGCGGGCTCCGACAGCTTATCCTAGCCTCGTACATCACGCACAGACATCTGCTGAGCCGCGAGGCAGCTACACATTCATTTTCCTTTCTTGTTGTTCTTTTTTTTTTTCCCTCCCTCCCTCCCTTCCACCCTTCTCCTCCCGTCCCCAATATGCTTCTTGGGAGAGATGATCTGTAAAGATTACTGCTTCATTGTGTGCAAGTAATTGTGGGGATGCCAGCCCCTTGACAGACACGGCGCAGCACCTGTTCCGCTGACCTGGTTAATTTCTTCTGTTGAGTGGGATTTGGCAGAGATTGGAGCTGAAGCCAATTCAGTGATAAGGCTAAAGAAAATGGCTGTATGTTTTCTGTCACCTCCCAATTAAATTGGTTTCATAAAGTGCTTTCCTTTATTTGTCAAGGTGGTAAGCTGAAGCTGAACATTGCATTCAGAAAGGGTAGAGTGCATTACAATAGAGTGCTGACAATACAGAGAATGTGTTTTCTTTCAAACAGGCCATAACTGTACGGTGCTTTGTGTGTGTGTGTGCTTGTCTGTATGTGCACATATAAATATTGGGTAGAAAGGGCACTGCTTCTTCAGCTGTAATGGGCAGCAACGTGGTTGGAGCTGAGGCTGCTCAGAAACTCTGCCCTCCATGCGTTATACTTATTGCACAGCACACGTGTACATCTAAATGGCTGCTTTTGTCTTTGTTTTTGTATTTAGGTCCAGACATTTTTTTTAGTATCGTTTTCATTTCTCTGAGTACCATTTAGTGATAGGTGGTTTTGGTTACTGCTTATTGCAGAACAGTTACTATATATTGCAGAGTATATGAGAGGAAAAAATGAGGGTAAAGAAGGCCGTGAGACACCAATTCCTGTATATTTCAGTGCAAAATTAAGCAATTAAAAATGAACGAGATCTGATCGATGCACACAAATTAATGGTAACAGAATGACCAGCTGTGCTATTTTATTTTAGAATATAATCCCGAGCTCTTTAATGAATCTGTTTTTCCTTTGGAAAACCATAATTGTCTTGTCCAGCCTTCGGAGGCTGATGGAATTCACCATGTGGGGCTGGGGGACCTTACAGCCGTTTGGGATTGAACTCTGTTCTGCTGTTCATCCCTCTTTGCCTTCTCTCATCTCCTTCACTTGATGATAAGCAGTTTCAATCCTCGTTGTGGCAGCCCGGGCTGAGTGCTAACGTATGGCATGACTGAACGGTGCAAGAATTGCTTCACAAAGATCCTCATTAGTGCCAGCAGCGAGAGGCCAGACTCCATTTCCTTTCCTTCTGAACTCTCGTAGGTACGTGGTTATAAGGGAAGAAAAAGGCTGGATGTTTTTAGAAGTCATCTTTACGTAGAATTCATTACGGCCAATATTGCAGTGTTAAGGCTTAGCATCCCGTCCCGCTGCCCGAGAGCTGCTGTTCTGCCATGCTACAGTGGAGATTTTATTATTAGCTTGAAATACTCCGCTAAAGGAGAGAGTGGAAATGGGTTTATTTCCAGCAGGAATTAGGGGAGTGTTCAGATGCTAAGCGCTGCACCGGTGGCGGCTCTGCCCAGAACAAATGTTCCTCATTGATGGCAGCAGGTACGCCTAAGGAGAGGCAGGAATGTACGTAATCCCTGTTTCTCTCTGCTCTCGTGCTCCCTCCTCCCCCTGGTTTGGTTGTGTTGTACGTCACTGTGTTTTCTGACAGCATCACTCCAGAAATGGCACAGAGTTGGGGCTGGGAAGGGGCAGAGAGCTGCCCTTGGGCTGGGGTTTGGTGGGGCACTGTATGCAGCCTGCGTGGCAATGCAGCTGAGGGACCAGTCTGTGCCTGGGCTTTGCTCCCAGCAGTGGGAAGAGCTTTGTTCTGCTTGTTGTCTGTGCTGCTGTTACGTGGGGATGGAGTTGATGTCACAGAAAGCTGTGACGGGAGGAGCTGTGACTCAGCTGTTGTTCCTTGTAGAGAGGCACCT
The DNA here is from genome assembly GCA_002909625.1 of Bambusicola thoracicus. Classification (NCBI taxonomy): domain Eukaryota; kingdom Metazoa; phylum Chordata; class Aves; order Galliformes; family Phasianidae; genus Bambusicola; species Bambusicola thoracicus. The sequence continues at coordinate 50,814 of PPHD01000577.1, read as the reverse complement.
CATGTACCCACACGCAGCGTCAGAGCTGTGAGCACACCTCGCTTCCTTGTTCCTAGCTTTGCATTCAGAATTCCTCCTTTAATCCGAGTGACCCCAGGTGAGCTCCTGTCTCCCTTGGTAAGGTACGTGTAGCTCGCTTTGTTCCTCTTTGGGCTGTATGCACTGCACAGCTTTTTATGGCTCTTCACATCCTTGCATCCCAGCCAGGAGTGGGCCTGGAGCAGTTCCTGGTCACACGCTGTGTTTTTCTCTCCCAGGTATTTGATAATGCCATAAACAAGTGATTACTAATCTAGTAACTGTTAAAGTTGATAATGATGGAGAATAGAGAGAAGAAGACTGGCTTTCTGACAGGCTGGTTTACCTTAATTAAACTGGTGAGTGATGAACGTGGACAGCTGATCTTGTGATGCTTTTTGAGTTTTGTGTGACTAAGAGACGTCTCGAACCATCCCACAGGTTAATGGCAGTACAGTGCTCTTATCGCAGGCATGTATCTTTCAAATGGCTGGGTGGATGCTTAATAACACATTTTAAAGCTTGATTTGGAACTGCTCTTAATGGGTTATCAGGAAACACACAAGCCAACGCTGTTTTATCCAGAACTGAATGTCAACCAGGTTTTTCTTTTTGAGATGACCGTGCAGTGATCCACCTTGTGCCTTAGGTGTGTATGTTATAAGCAGCTGATGGGTAGTTAGATATTGAAGGGTTTCGTGGGATTCAAAAGCAAAATTTGAGCTGTGGTATAAATTTTCTCTGGTGCTGCTGGAAATCCAGGTGGGGTTCAGTGACTGCACAGTGCCGGCTTAAAGGGGAGGAGGAACATCTTGTTGCTGTGTCCAAGCAGAGCGCAGTGAGAAATGCATGCTTAATAGAAACCACCTCTTCATTAGTTATGCTGTTCTGAATAATTGTACAGTGTATGAGAAGGAAGGAGAAGAATGATGTGATTTACCACATCTGTCCAAAGAATAAAGGAGAGAAAAGAAAGAAATCAGAAAGCATTGGAATGGCATTGATAAAAGGCCACGTCGTTCACTTTCTGCTGGGGAGTGGAGTGACTTTGTGTTTTCACCACAAGGAGGGTAAGCAGTTGGTGTTCCTGCTCTGATTTCTTTACTTGGACTTCACACGCTGTCCTCAGCTTCTCTGCCCCTCACTGCCCAGCCCTGTCAATGCTGGGGCAGCACAGCGAGTGCGTGGCTCTGGTGTGCTGTCTTGTTCCAGTTATGGTTCTGAGGGTTGTAAAGTAAACCGCACCCCGTGATACACTGCTTTTGCAAGATAGGAATGCGAAGTGATCTGTGAGGGTGTAGAAAAGTCCCTTTTGTCACGAGGCTTCTTTGGGCTGTATGGAGCTCTTTGTTCCAGCTGGCAAGTCCTCGGTCTGCACATCAGAAAGGTCAGCAAGTGTACTACTAGGAACACTGATAGATAGTGCATGAAAATGAGACCTAACCTCCGCAGTGCAAATTGACCTCTGAAATGAGAAATGAATCTCTATTACCCTTGAACAACACCCTGATGCCATTTCTAAATCCCTCTAATTTTGTACAGCGTGCTTGCTTCTCTTTAACCAGCAGAGAAAGGAGTCCTTGTGGGGTGAATTCTTTAGAAAGCACACATCATCGACTCCAGTGTGAGTTTTACCAAAGGCTTTGGTGCTGGTAGAGGCAGGCGCATGGCTTATCCTGGCTCAGAGCTGGCAGCTGTGGGTGGGCAGCTGTGTTTGTCTGCATGGCAGAGCGAGTTTGGGTTTCTGAAGTTCAGGGAGGATGGGAAGAGGTGAAGGAGGGAAAGCAAAAAAAGGGTGTGTTTCACATCAAAGCCTTTCGATGCTGCGATTGCCTAACTCAAACTGTCTTCACACATCAGGGCTTAATTCTGATCGTGATTTACCTACACTTCCTAGTTAATAATTAGACATTGGGAGACACCATATATCACTCCTAATGGAATATATGGGGTCTGATGATAGTTTTCTGTTTTGACTAATAAATTTTAACCCGAATCTCCAAGCTTAATGAAATATTACAGCTTTGGAAGTGTTTTAAGTCTTGTGCTGTGAAAACAGTGTTGCGTTATTCAGTAAATGAGTTGATCATTCATTCTGTACCCTGAGCCCTCGCTGGCTCTGGAGCACGGGCTGAATGCAGGACTCTGAACTAGAAAGCGGAAAAACTAATCAAATCCTTAAAGACCAAAGGCAGCGAGGCAGGTCTAGACTGACTTTTTCAGTGGTAGCCTCTGGCTACATCCACTTTTATTTTAGTAACCATTGTTAGCATGATTTATATCGTAAGCTTTAAGACGTACGCTATTTAGATACAGCAAGATGCTGCACAGCTTTTATTTCTCTTTCCTTGTTTCCCTCTTGTGCCTGCTCTCTTGTAATTGCCCCTCACCTTCGTCTCCCCAGCCTGGCTGCTGGGGCTCTTGCAGTGCAACATTCAGCATCAGCCCCGAGGTCAGCAAGGCACGGTCTGCCCTATGGAACAGCTGATCTGCTGGAGGTCAGGGAGTGCAGAAGAGGCAGCTGCCCGCAGGGCTCGTCTCCTGGTGGTGCGCAGGGCTCTTCCTGTGCTTCTGGTGTAGCTGCAGCTCTGTGGGGTCGGTGGGCCGCCAGGAGGAGCAGGTCCTGCTGCAAAGCCTTGCTGCTCAGCTCTGAGTTCTGCTGCCTTACCTCTGCCTGCACAGCTCAGCTCTTTTTCTGTGCATCGTGCCAAGGAAGCGAGATAAGAGGAGACAGTAAACGCATCCTATTGCCGGTACAGGAACAAACCACTAAAACATAGCTGCACCATTTCGTGCCACTGCTAAAACCCTCCCTCCCACCTTGCTTTTGACAGAATATTGACTAGAAACCAAGATCCCATTTCTGCTTAGCCTTAAGGGCAGCTGTTTACAGAGTGGCAGTGTTACATAGGTTTACTGTGTCGTATGTCTGTGTAACACTGGATTTGGATCTTGTATTTAGCTGCCAGAAGTGACGGTGATGAAGTGGGAGAGATAAACTGATAGATTGTGTGCCAGAAAGATGTTGGGAATCAATCAGATAAACGGGGCAGAGAAATAGCTTGCTGTTTTCTAGTGATAATAAACCAGAGACCTCAGTTCCAGGAATTTTTAAATGTAATTGCTGCAGTAATAATCTCTAAAAATAAGCACGTAGAAAGCAGTAGTGGCAGGGTTTTAATTGTACTGGAATTGCCCTTTTTTTCCCCTCTTTTTTTGTAATCTGATGTATGCCTTGAAGGCGGGGGAAGATGTGGACAGCACTGAAATGTCCTCTGCTACTGGAGTGTCACTGGTTTAGAAATTAAAAAAAAAAAAATGGTCATAAAAAGATAACTGCCTGCTTTGATGGCTTTCTCTGTGGGATGCATGCCTGGCACCTGCATGCCAGTGCTGTACCTATGTGCTCAGGAGCTTCAGGAGTGGGTTTCCCAGTGCCTGGGGCAGCTCCGGGCATCACTGTGCCAGTGGGCAGCACCCTGAGCTGTGTGGCTGTTGCTCAGCTGTGGTTGACCGTTGTGCTCCAACCCTCCTCCTTCAGCAAAAATACAGGGGAGAAGGAAAGCATCGCTCATCCTATCTTTAGCGCGCCCGTTGGGTTGGCTGGGCTCTCTCATTTCCAGGGCTGGCTCTGGTTTGGGTCCTGAAATGTGACATCTGGAAGAGATCTGCACCCCTCTCTTTCAGAGGGTTTGTTTCTGCTGTGTGTGTGGCTGTGTAGGCTAATAGCCAAGGCACAGCACGTACCATCTACGGTGAGGGGTGATAAACACGCAGCCCTGGTCAAGTATCCAAGAAAGGCTGTTCACAACGTTCTTTGCTCGCAGGAAGTGAAAAGGCCAAAACCTAACCCTCAGGACATGAAAAGAAATAGAAAAACCTGCTTGAGCATTCCTGCTCTGGCTGTAAAAATTACATTGCTGTTCTGTTCCTGAGAGTGTGAGTGCCGAGCAGCGCTCGAGTTCTGTTCTGTGAAGGCATGTGGGGCAGAGATCTCACTGCGTGTCTTCCAGCATCCCACCCCACGTCAACAGGAGCTGTGCACACAACAGCCTGTGAAAGCTCCCCAAAGCCCAACAAACAGTAGTGATCCCTGAGATAGAAGCTCAGCTCTTCCTTCTGCCCCATGGTGAGGCGCAGCTGTCTGCCCTGGGGACTTGGGGCAGCACATTCCTCAGGTTTTCTTGAACCTGTTTGCATTGACTTGTCTTTATTGTGCTTTTAGAAAGGATTGTTGTTTTCCTTCTAGCTCCTTCGAGAACTGATAGAGCGTAAAACCACTTCATTGGACCCCAACGATCAGGTCGCCATGGGCAGGTGAGTAGGAAGTTGTCTGCAGCATCACCAGCTCTCCCAGCCCTGATGTGCAGAACTGTTGTGAGCTTCCAGTCCTCCCTGCTGGAAGAGTGGCTGTGGGAGTGTGTGTGGGGAGGGGGGAAAATTCATTAGGTGAAATTTTGGAAGTGAAATAACTTTCATCCTTGTAAAATACTACCCAAATTTTAGTGCAGTGTGTCAAATGTATTTTGTGTACGTCTGAAATACTATGGAAAGCTATTCACTATAATTTAACATGATATAGACAAAATTACATTTAAGTGGTGATTACATTGTACATTTATCTGACTTTACAATAAAATAGATTACAGTAATTAAGATTATATTAAGATTGCAGTAATTGGATTTTGCTAGATTTTTTTCCCCGATGTGGAGTTTTCCTTGTGTAAATCAGGTGAGATGACGCTCCTGTTCATAAAAAATACATTTCTAACTTGGAGAAGTTCCTCCCAGCTGAAAACTTTCCTGACTCGATGGCGTTCCGTTTGAGCCCTCGGAGCCCTCCCTTCTCAGTGCCGTGGGGAATCAAGCAGCGCTTTCTGAAAGTGTTGATTGCTTTTCTTCTTTTTGTAGTTCCGCTTTGCGAGAGGTGGAACGATACGTAGGACTTCTTGCTGGATTTGCCAGGTTTAGCTGGCAGAGGTGGTGGGAAGAAATACCTGGTTTTAATTTTTGATATGCTGTGCAGAATTGAGGAGGGAAATAAATTCAGAGCATCTCCTGCACTGTGGTAGTTCTGTTCATGTAGTTGGCATAGCCTGCTTCACCTGAAGGGTCAGTTTAGAACGGGTCAGACCATCTGTTCCATTATGGGCTTTCTGTATGGAAAAGAAGTCACTCTGATAAGCAGTGCTGAAACAAAAGAGCAGTACCTTTTAAAGGCAATTTTCTTTACAGATTTCAGCACATTTATTTGGTAAAGATTTTCTTCTTAACCCTGAAGATTCTTGAAAAAAAAAATAATCTGTAATCGTGAAAGAATAAAAAACAGCCAACCCTGTGGCCTCCATGGGTTTCCCTGCAGATGAGGAAATCTCAGTGAGCAGCGGTTGGGACTGGCAGGACCCAGCTTGGAGCCTGGCATGGATGGAATGAGAAGTGCTTCTTGTTTAAACGCCACGTTCTTGGAGTGGCTCAGTAGTAACATGGGCATTTGGGGGGTTCATACTCATTGTCCTGAGGTCCTCATCTCCTTTATTTTTTCAAATGCGGCAATCAGAAGAGCTGGGAAGGGCCTCAGACCCCAGTGTGCCCTAATGCTTGTTTGCCTCATGGTTCTAAAATCATGTAACTGTGATTTTATCTTACTCAGGCAGTGGCTGGCCATCCAGAAGCTACGAAGCAAAATAAAGAAGAAAGTGGACAGAAAAGCCAGTAAAGGAAGGAAAATCAGGTGGGTAACAGCTTCTGCAGGCAGCCTCAACTTCTGGTTTTGCCAACTAAATTTGGACTACAGTGTGTTGGTTCTGGGGTGCATTGGCACTCTTGTTCTTCCCCTTCGGGGCAACATATCATGCCATGGGGCTTCCACTGGGGATCTTTAATGTTCTTTGAGCCTGAGGTAAGGGGTTGGTTGGATGCAGCCTGCGAGTGCTGCCCAGATCAGTCTTAGCAGGAATGTTCATTGGTCTCAGCATACAGCTGGGAGGGGTGTTGACATGCCCCTCAGCAATTTGGGCTTCCACCAATAAGCACTTCTTGTGCAATACATATTTAGCAGGCTAAAATGCGGAAAGCAGCTTGAGGGGAAGACCTGTAGGCAAGCCCAGGTGAGGTAACTGCCTGTTTCCCACTGACAGTCAGTTGGAATGTAATGTCTAAACTCTACTTTTAAGTCACATCACAGCTTTCTTTAGCTTCACGTTCTGATTCCTCAGTCAGTAATGCAGATTGGTGTCTCTATTTCCAATGGAAGAACTGTCCGTGCTGCAGGGTGGAGAGGGAAAGCAGCCTGGAGAGGATAGCTGCTTGCTTGTTTCTTCCCCTTTGCAGAGCAGATATATCAGTCTCCCTGAGTTTAGCATGACTGCGTGATTTGTAGTGAAGGAGGTGTTTGTGGCAGGGAGGCATGCTGAAAAGCTGCACCACGGCCTGAAAAATCTGCAACATTAACCATCCCTTTGTGAGTAAACTATAAATCGTGAGTTGAGATGGCATCTGATAGAAAGTCAGTGGAGTCAGTCTGGGTCAGGCCTGGCATAGCAATTTTTAAGATAGATGTCATGAGATAATTTATTAAAAGAGGGAAGAGCTACTTTGTTGGCCTGAAAAGCCTATAATTATTGACTATCAATATTCTTTTCTGTCAGCATTACGCATAATTGGATATATTCATGATTCAGTCAAAACTACTGACAGCATCACACAACTGAGTCAGACTCGTAAACCTCCAGGAGTAATGGGGGATTCTCGTTGTGTGCAATCTGTGTGCTTCAGCATTCCTAGAGATGGGCTGTCTTGCCGAGTCCATCGCCTCTTAGATCTTAGGTGCCTTTTTTTTGTTGTTCTCTAAATAAAAGTTGCACTGAGCCCTCAGGAAAAATGTCAGCATTAACAGGTAGGTAAGCTCCAGCATCTTGTTCAGAGTAGTCCAGTAGAGCCCAAATGGGTGTTTTTAAGTGGATGCTTCTTCCACTGAGAGACTGTGTCACCCTAACCACGTTGCTTCTAACCACACTGCTTAGCTGCTATTCTCTCTTCCTCCCCCTTCTCTCCTAGATCGAGGTAGTGGTTCTTAGATTTCTTTTCATAGAGGACATGGAGATCCTGGGGAGCAAAGTATCACACGCTACATTTCATCCATCTCTGTAATTCTTCTTCTTTTAGCAATGTTTTTGCAAACCTTCAGTGTTGGAGCACGTTCAGGTGAAATGTGCTAGTTCACTGTAGGATCTGAGCATCTCCAGGTGCCTTCAGAAGCATTTGACCTTGCGTTTGACATGAGGACCTGTCCCCTTCATAGGTGGGGAGGTTGAGGCATCAAGGGGAGAAGCGTGCTGTTCCAAAAAGGGTGAGCTTAGGCTGTCCTGGCCCTGTGCTGTCCTGCTCAGGCATTCCTTTGGTAGCTGTGGAGGAGCAGTGTGTGCACGCCTTTGTCAGTGATGTCTGCTCCTTTGCTGCTGCAGCATGGGCTGTGGTCCTGTGGATGGAGTTAGATACCTCGTATCTGCTAGCCCAGGCTTTCCGAAGTCCTGGTTGTGAATACACAGCAATAATTAGTTCTGAGCAAACAAACTCGTGTCACAGAATTTATCAGAACTGCTCAGTCCCAACAGCACCGTGCAGACTGTAAGCTTTGAACTGTGGGATTCAATCAGTTGTTGATGTGAGTGAGCTGTTTCACAGTTCAGCCTGTTGACCCACTGTCGGTTGCAGCACTGGCACGTGGTGCTGTCTGTTCCCCAATTTGATCATACCATGTTAGATCAGCACAGCTCCTTCCATTCCCAGAGAGGCCCTTGTGTAAGGGTGAGGTGTGCTGAGCCTGAAGAGCCATTCTGAAACATTCTTGTAAGTTAAAAAATCCCCTCGAGGGAATGTTCCTGCATAAGCAAACAAAAGGGAGTGCAGAGGTGACAGAGAGAAAAGGTGATTCTGGGCAAATGCTTGTGAATCCTTTTGCCTGCTATTTGTCAAGCTCTAAAAATAGCAGCAACTTGGATAAAACATTTCTGAGCTGGGAAGGCGGTGTGGTGGTGTACATCAGAGGCTGCTGGTTTGGAATCTCCTGCGCTTACACACGGGGGTTTGAAGGCACCTTCTCGTTCAGAGTTTGTCTGTGCTCTGTTAAACTGTGTATGTCTGGTCCTTGAGTGTAAGTCACGAACAGCTGCTGCAGGGTCCTAGCCCAGGGCAGAGGGCAGGAGGGGATTCCTGTACCTGTAGGTGCATTGCAGCTAGCAGAAGTATTTTGGTGGATCAGAAGCTGAGACCTATGCAGCGCTGCAGCACGTTGGGCATGCCCCTTCTGTTCTTCGGGTAGGTCTTTTTTCTGCTTTCTGCTCTGCCTCTTTTTACATTCTGCACTTCAGAGTACTCAGGGTGAAAGTTTCCAGCTATGGGTATTGCTAAGGAAGAGGGATTTTGATATCCTTTAGGTCCCTGGCTACCAAAGAGCATGGAAAACGTGGTAGCAGATGGATGCTTGAGAGTATCTGATGCTCTGGTGCTTCTGCTGCCTGCAGAGGACTCTGGGCACAGACTCCAGAAGGCGATTAAGATGCCAGCTGAAGGGCAGGCTGAAAACAGGAGTTCTTGTTTCTCTGTCTGCCTTTTCAGGGCTGTCTGTCTGGGAGTCTGATGAGGTGCTCGCACACAATTAAAGGATGCTGTAGGTCCTCTTTCTGGCTGTGCTGGAAGAAGGATTTGCTTGTTAGTCATCCATTCAGTTCATTGTATCATCTGATTATTCTTCTGTCCATGTTATAAGAGAGGAGGAGGAGGGGAGGGAGGGGGAATTGCCAACTGTAAGTAGTGACTCATTCGGTATCAGCCAGGAGAACCAGCACTTCCTTTGCAGGGCTGGTATGTTTCTATTCAGACAGCAACTTTTTCTTCTCCTTAGTAGTCACTAATGTGCTGCCTGCTTATTCCTGCCCTATTTAGGTATCATGTCCATAGCAAGCTGGTGAGCTTCATGGCACCTATTGACCACTGTACGATGAATGATGATGCCAGGTGAGTAATAGATTAATTATGTTTCTCAAATGGCTTCATGACAGCGTGATATTGACCTGTTCTTCAGTCTGTCGCCCTCTCCATTTCTTCTTATCAGTTAACCATTTGTCACTGGCATCATAGCCTGGGTGTCTTGGTCACATCTGTCCAGGCAGTCTGCCTGAGCTTTCGCTCTGTAATTACTGTGGCACCAAACAAGAAATCTTTGTAAATCTCAGTACTTACATTTTTACTCCTGCTTTAAAATTACGTGGATATTGAAAACTTTTAGTTTTGTGGGATTATTCTAGAAATTGTCAGCTAAGTCATCGAACATCTACAGGTATCACTGAGAATGACAGAGAATTTGCTAATCATTAAAGAGGGTACAAGTTAACTTCTGTACCCAGCTGCTAGACAGTTGTTCTACGTATATATGCATAGTTCTTATGTGCAGCCATGATTTTTTTAACTAAATGTTGAGGTGGTGGGCTTCCTGTGGGAGGGCGCTGGTGTAATCGGTACAGCGATTGGATGTAGGAGGCTCGAGCAGCACCTTTCCCTGGGTTGTGGAACATGTTTGTGCTTTGTGAGAGAGAACTGTCATTTGTCACTTTGGGAGATGGAGGCCGAATACCTGCTGCTCTCAGGCTGTTGCCTTGTGGGATATTTCACAGACTTCTGGATGAGAGCTGATCAGGATGCTGGCACTAAGGCATTTGCTGTGCATGGTTAGACCTGTGCTGTTTCATCCTCAAGGGTTTAGGATGTTTGTCTTTAACTGCATGCAGTGCCTATTGCACTGCCCTGCAGCTTGGGCAGGCAGGCTGCTGTTCTGCCCCCAGGAGGAGGGGAAGCTCAGCTTGTGTGGTGTGTGCGACAGGGGGAGGTGAAAAAAAATTGATGATACTGATCCTAATAATCTAAGGGTTATCACAGTGTGTTTGCTGTCCCCAGAGGTGACATTGCTTCCTCCTTCACAGTCCACTGCACTCACTCGTGTTCCATAAGTTGCACAGCAGACGCGTTCTGCAAGCCAGAGTTCTCCAAATGCATGCAAATGGAAGTGCACCAAACAGCTGGGCTGTCGTTCGGCTCGATGGGCTTCTCGGGCCTCAGCTACACATCGTCTGGCTGCCATCTTCATAACCCCGCTTCCCTCAGCCCTCAGCAGGCACCTGCAGCCCGCCCCGAGCCGCTGCGAGTCCGGCTGACCCTCAGAAGCTATTAGAGCTAATGGGATGCTATCTGCGTGGTGCTGCGTCGACACAGTTATCATTGTGGTAGGGACAGAGTGTTTGACATTTGGTTTACTGAGAACGTCTCCTGGGGGTTTTCTGCTCTTGGAGGGGTTATTACAGCGCTTGCATGTTTTACACATTCTTTGGTGGCAGCAGTGTGGCAGCAGCTGCTGCTGCGTATTGTCAGACTGCGGGAACTTATTCCTTACATTAAGTTTGTTAGTTGCTTTGGAGGCCCACTGCACTTCCTGTTAATGGCACGTTAGTCACTTATCTCTTAGTGCTGCTTTAGCCCTGGTGAGCGGAGCTGTCAATTGCTGTGTTTGCACACCAGCAAGTGGGCCTGAGGGCCGTATTGCGTGTGCAGCTGTGGCTCATTCTGCTGGGGTTGGACTTTAAGGCAAAGCCTGGGCAGGACAGGGCAGCATGGGCATCAGGCTGGGCAGCTCTGCTCTGAGTTCTGCTTGTGGCCTCGTGGGTCAGCTCGGCTGGTTGGCTCAGTGGGCTTCTGTGACTGTGACCTGGGGGTGCCTGGAGGTCTGCATTGAGGTGGTGTAAAAGACAATGGTTGAGTAATAGTATTATTATCACTTCCTCTTTAGTAAGCACAGCAAAGCTTTCGTTTCAGATGAGGCAGAGCAGCACACCTCTAACAGCACACAGCCACACTGGCCAAGAAGAATTCAACGTGTGCTTTAAACTGCAGGTGAATTAATAAGGAGCCAAGCCTGTACACGTGAGAGGGAAGCAGTAATGATAACACCTTTCTTCTGTGACAGAAGAAGGTAATTTTATTGTTTCCATGTGTGAATTACTGTATTGAAAATGCAGTGTACACTTGACAGTGATGTGATTGTGCTCTGAGCTGGTTTTTTTTCCCTTGCTCAGGCACTTAAAAGACACGACCCCAAAGTAAATACACATCAGAACAACAGAGTGCTCTGTGCTGCAGTGTGAGAAATGTATCAGTGAGCTGTGCATAAAAAAGTACCAATAGAGCTGGCTGAACGTTCTTCCTTAAGCTCTACCAGTGGCCACAGTGTCAGGCAGATACCTGGAAAGTGCCAGTAGATAAATAGGGATGGGCAGAGTGGAGTTCAGGCTCTGAGAGCCGTCTGTGTCTCTGCTGTACTGTAATGCCTAGTCACTTTGTGTATGTCTCTGTGGTTAACTCAGCCCAGGGTAAACCTGGGGCCTGGTTCTCCTGTGCAGTTAAGCCATCTTGCACTACTCTGGCTGTGCAGAGAGACCTTAAAATACTCCAGGTGATGCTGGGGCTCTCCTGTAGGCTCCTGTGGGTTGTTGGTGTGGCTGTGGGCAGCCAGGGCTCCTGGGGGTCTGGCACGAGTTTAACACCAGCTGGGGAAACAAAGAGCAAATGTGTGTGAGGAGTAACAGCCTGAGTGCTGTGTGGGGAAGGGGATGGACGGTCAATCCACAATTGTTTTACAGCCTGAATTTGAGAAGAGAAACATACAAGTATAGTGCTGCCTTTGTCAACATCACTGCCACGTTCTTTCCTATTCTTGCTGCCGGTTGGAATAATAGCATTCGTGCAGGCAATTAATCTTCCACTTGCCAGTTTTTCATGCACCCTACGCATGGGCATGGCTGTTTAACCTTGTGCTCACATATATTATGTTGTAATGTGTGGGACACTGGTGGCCTCGAGCCCTCCTCTGTTTTAACCCCTCTCTGGTAGTATTTTAAAACATACACTGGAAAGTGATTTTTATGGTTATCTTGGGGTATATGTTTATAGACTTAAATACATTTATAGTACTCTTGGGCCAAGGTTCTCCTAATCGGTCCGAGGTCATTGCTATGTAAATGGGCCTGCCCTGTGACAAGGAGGCTGAAGGCAAAAGCTTGAATGGGAGTGCTCTGCGGTGGTGGTTTGGAGGAGAGCAGTGGGCTCAGGAAGGGACTGTCCAGGAATGGGTCGGGGTTGATCTCTGTCAGTTTGTGATTCTCCTGGGCTTGAGAGTGGCATCGTGTGGGTGTCACCTCACGGGCTTCCCTTGAAGTGTGCTTTTCCTGTCTTCTCACCCTGGGGCTCATCCTTTGGCACCAGCATGTACAACAGAGCTGGCAAGCTGCCTGTCTTCTCTGTTTTGTACCCTGGGAAAGGAGGCACAGGAGAGGACAGACTGAGCCTGGAGATTCCCAGTAAAGGTGTGCAGGTCCACAGCCAAGTGAGTGCATCTTCCTATCTGTAGGAGTGGATCCTCCAACCAGCCTCGTTGTGGCAAGGTCGGGTAAGGTGTGTGCTCCTGGGGGGGATGCGAGTGGATGCTGGTGGTGGTGTATCTCTGTCAGCTTTGATGTGTAGACCTCCAGATCTGTGTGCTGTGCAACAGAGACTAGAGGTGGGCGTTTTGGAAGGAGGTCCAGTATCAAATTACTGCTCAGTTTGAGGAACATCCTCATCATGGCACCTCTGGAGGACAGGGAACCTGTGAGAGGGATGTTCTCTGAGGACACAGGTGTTCGGTCCACGCGCCTTTATCTCCTGAGACAACTCAGGTTATTCTGACAGGTAAAACAAGATTGTGCAAATATGCAACAGTGATCTAATCAGCTGGAACAACAGCAATATTTTAACTGGCGCTACCTTTTAACAGCATCATTAAGGGCTCTCATTACTCTTTTATTAGAGGCTCACTCTATTTCTTATCAGATTACAGAATGAACATAACTCATGGCACTGATTTGATCTCTTGTTAAAGAGGATTACAGCTTTGCATTAACTTGGATTGACACGGTTTATAATTTGCTGTTGATACACATGCTGGTGGTGTCACATGTTTGACCCCCCTCCCCACAGCACTGCTGAGGAAAAGGACACCCATACATCATCATTAAAGATGGCACCGGTGCAGGGACGGGCGGCGAGGGGAGGCCTTCCTGCAGCAGAGACAGGACAAAAGAGATGCATTCTCCGTGCAAGCTGAAGTGCAGTGCTGGCTGAAGGTGGGGGGCGAGGGGCAGCTTTGGGATGGGTCCCTTCTCACCTAAGCAGATGCTTCTTCATGGCAGAGGAGGCCCCGGTGGCAGTGATGAGTGCAGTAACCAGGAAGGAGATGGGCGCAGTGGGACTGCATCGAACCAAGTGGTACTGCCCTGCAGTGTGAGCCACAGCCGCTTCTTCAGCAGTAGGGGAGCGGTGCTCTGCACTCCTCAGGCTGCTCAGCAGCATGATTGCCACCAGTTAGCCCACGGGTCACTGCTTTTGGGTGGAACTGATCATCCACCACGAGATAGCCTCTTTGCCTGCCACGTTACGTGGTCATCGTGTCCCTGCTTGTAGGAGCTGTGGGGGCTTCAGGTTCTGGCTGTGTGCCCTGCTTGGTACGAGAGCAGCCAACCTGCTCTGCTTTTGGCTGCTTTAGTGCAAGCAAGCTGTGCCTGCTGGGGAGCAGAGCGAAGGCACGGCTTATCCCGCTGCCAGCGAATGTGGATTAGAGCTTTTCCTTTGGATTCAGCCAGGATGTTGCGTGCATTCCCAGGCAGCTTTCTCACTTTTGGACTTAGTGCTGTTGCTCTGTCGCAGTGTCTTACAGCAAGCAGAAGGGGGTACGTCGTAGGAAATCCCGGTATTAAAGGATTAATTTACTTATGTGACATAAGATTTTAACGTAAGAAAAGTATAATAAAAAAAGTTGGTGAGATATCAGCCTTTAACGTAGCTCACTTTGTGCTGTGGGTATTAAAGCACCACGAGATGAGATTAATGGGGGAATTTGGGCGCTGAGATTGTCAATCCAGCACCGTTCATCACGACTGAAGTCCCTGCCAGGAAGCAAAGCACTTCTGGCTGGAACAACTGTAGCTTCTGTGCTGTGTGGTACAAACACCAGTATTGTAATGAAAAGAATCCTTCCAGATATGTGTAGGCACGGCCTGGAGGAGCATCAGTCCAGGTCTGCACCTGCTTTGTTCTGTGAGACAAAGGGAGGAGCGCAGACATGGAGGGCGGTCCCCAGAGAGTGACATTTTGGGTATCGTTTGTTTGGTGGATTTTTACCCCATAGCCTTTGGCTCGGCCTTAGAAGCCGACTCGTGTCGATGCCGTTACGTGCCCTGAATGGCCTTAGACTGCAGTGGTTGGAAGGGCTGCTGCTGGAGGAAGGAGCTGTACGTTTTGAGGCTGGCAGTGGTGAAGTGGTATTGGTGACCCCACGTTGTGCCAGTGGGCTGAAATCATTGCATCCCAGCGCCTGATGTCTGACAGCCCTGGTGAGAAGACAGACGCCTCTGTTATGGAAATTTCCTTTTTAAAGGGGAAAAAAAATAACCTGTTAAGAGCTGCGGGATGATTTGTCGTCCTTCCTTTGCGAGACAATTTGTCTTCTCCTGCATCAAATCTGTTATAAAACAGTCAAGCTGTGAAAGAGGGAAATCATCCTAGGAATATGGGATGTTAAGGTACACAAAGAGCGGTCCCTCCGTGTGGGGTGTGCGCAGCGTTACGGTGCCTGCTCTGCTCAAATGCCCATCTTAAACAGGGCCCGAGAAGGCAACGTTTTATGGATTTCATGGGGAAATTAAAGCTGCTGGCAGACGTGGCAGCAGAGCGTGCTGGAGCTTTCTGAACCTCTCCATCTTTTGCTGCTTCTCCTGCCACTTCTGCATCTTTTATACGTCGTGTTGTAAAAGCTCATGTGAAACTGTGAGTGCTGTTGGGACTGAAATCAGGATGAGAGCAGAGCTTCCTCTGCTGCGGGTGCTGATTCTGTCACGTGTGAGGCTGGAGAGGAGACGAGTGGCCGTGTGCTGGCTTCAAGGGAGGGCGGTCAGCACTGGTGACAGATGACCATGTGAAGGCCAGGAGGTTCCCTGCGAAGCAGCCTGGCCGTCCTCCCGTCACGTCCCACTCAGAGAGCGTGCGGTCCCTTTGCTTAGGGCAGGATCCGGCCTCCTGAAATACTGTAAATCTTGTGCCTGGTCTCATGAGACAAACCAGAGGTCACGTGTCACCTCTCATAATTTAAAGCCGTGGGGCTAAAAGCATTTGCACGGGCTTGAAGGACCCAATTCTGACCTGCCTGAAAGGAGGGAATAGCAGCAGACCTTTCTGAATCTCCTTCAAGTGCCGGGCACGGCGATGAGAGCCGTCTGCTGTGTAATTTATAGCCAGAGTTGTGTGCTCTGCTGTTGGGCGCTGGGGAGGGAGGGAGAGAGAGTGCCATCTCGTGGGGCTGCCATTGATGTGGGGCTGCCATCGCCTTGCAGGGCTGTCCTCATGTTGTGGGGCTGCCGTCACATTGCAGGTCTGCCATTGGTGTGGGATGGTCATCGTGTCATGGGGCTGCTGTCACCGTGGGACTGTAGTTGTGTCATGGGGCTGCCATTGGCGTGGGACATTTGGCACATCGTGGGGCTGCCAATGACGCGGAGCTGCCATCAACACGGAGCAGTCATCGTGTTGTGGAGCTGCCATCAGTGTGGGCCTGCTGTCATCTTGTGTGTCTGTTGTCATCCCATGGGCCATCACCTCCCAGGCCAACCATCCCACCGCCCTGCTGTCCCGCAGCCCCGCATGGCCCACTGCAAGCACACGGCTGTGCTTTGCACCATGTTTGAGGCCCCTGGCTTGCAAAGACCCCCCAGTGTTTGAGCTCTGTTCTGATGATGGCTGCTGCTCGCTTTGCTCCCCATCACCACAGAACTGTCACCATGGAAGCATCAGAATGGGAAATGCCTGCTAGGTGTGCGAAAGCAGATGAAACACCACACCTCGTGTGCTGATTTTGAGTAACGCTTTGGACCAGAAATTGAGAAAGAAAGAGCTCCAGCTTATTTTACCTTCCTGGGCTCCTGCTGTGCTTGCTTGGCACCCACTAATCTGAATTGCCTACCAGTGGACAAAAGATTTCTTAGGACAGAGATGGAAAACTTCCCAAGCAAACGACAGGCAGCCTTCTGCGTTCATCAGGTGTGTGCTTTTCATCCTCCGTTTCTTCAGGGGTGTTCACGCTGCATCTTCCCCTGGTTTTTGTGAATTAGAAATGCGCTGTTCCCAGTGGAGGATGTCACAGGCAATGGGGTGGTTGTAGTCATTTCAGTACTGCTTGGGGCATCTTCTGAATTACCTTTTTTTTCTCATCCTGTAAGGGGAGGAGGCGGTACGCGGGGAAGGCACAGTGATGTGTTGGAGGGGTTGTTGTGGGAGCAGCCCAGCAGTGACTCGTGTGGCAGTGCTGTATTAATAGCACTCTGAAAAGAGAAAAAAAACCCACCAGAAATGGGATTTTTCCCCTTAATTTTGTTCTTCTACCCGCGTGCAGAACTGTGGCTTTTTATTAAGGGAAGGAAATGGCACGAATGGGATCATGCAGAGTGGTCCAGTGTTGGCTGCGTGTGCCATGCGTGGGGCCGTCTTTGTTTTCCCCTTTGTGTGTGATGGAAGAGGGGCCGGCTGGGGGGAATGCCCACACGTGTTTTATGGCACGTGGCTCCCTGCTTCCTGGCCGTTTTTTTTCCCCAGAAATGGGTTTTATGATAATACAGTAAAAATATTAAATTAGAAAATGCCTCACTAAGGGTGATAAAACCTTACTACAGTGGAAATAGGTAATTATCCCCTCTACAGCCTAAATGACAGTTTAAAAGAAATAAAAATGTTAGTGCTCATTACTTGCTTTTGTAGGTTGCAATAAAGGGTAAGTTAAATTTTAATTCGAGGAAGACCCCTGCATCGACCTGCTTCCTCCGCACTCCACCTGGGCTGTAAGTGCTGTTAATTACTCGGCATAGGTTATTCCTCAGCACATCGTTAGCATCCGTGCCCCTTTGTGCTAAAGTCACCTTCCCTCCGTCCGAAGGCGGCGGCCTTTGCTGGGCTGGGTTGTCTCAACTCGGCGGCTCCGCGGTGATGGTTAATAGATGTGGGTGGAGGAGGGAAATTGGATGTTTTTTAGCCAAAATCCGGGTTCATTACGCATAGCCTTAAGGGGGCTGAAAGTATTAAAATCCACACTTACCCTGGTGAATTGAAACAGAGACAAGGTTAAACCTGGAGGATTGATGAGTTTTACTCTCTGCATGGTTAAATCCTGCTGAGGGGAGATGCTGTGGAAGAAGGGCAGCCTGGATGGTGGGAGGAGGGGGGAAAGGAAGAAGGTGGTGGTGTTACAGTTTTTTTAGCAGGGTAAAACATTCGTTCTGTTTCAGATTGGAGGGGTCCTCTGCTTTGGCATCCCTGCTGGGGTGTGTGCCTGTGCTGTGTGCTTACCCGGACCGTTCCTCTTTGGGTTTGGCGTTGTGTTGGGAGGAGAGGAGCAGTGCAGTGGGGCAGTGGGCTGACACTGCTGTGCTGCCTGCAGGGTGTGCCGCTGAGCGGCACTGCGAGCAGCAGGGCTGGGTGCTGCCTCCTGGGCATCCCTGGGTCTGAAGGGAGGGGGGGCGTGTGGAGGCCATGCTGCCCTTAGCAAAGCATGGAGGAAGGGAGTGGGTGTGTGTGAGCTGTGTTGTTTAATAGCTGAGTGTCTCCGGAAGAGTAACAGTCACTGCTGGCCCTCCAGGGCTGTGCTTTGGGTGCTCTGGGTGCTGCTTACAGCACGGACCCCTGCTGTCTTGCTCTCTGTAGCTCATCATAGCTTTCCAAGCACCCCTTCTGCTTTCTAGAAGCGCGCTCTTGCTTTAAGGCAGGAACTCCTTCAGGCCCGGGCTGAGCTCTGCACATGAACCGTTTCCCCGTGTGTTCATTTGCAGAGGGCAGAGCAGCCGACTGATTAATGGCTTTCTGCACTGAAGTTAAGAGATGTGACCCAGGCAGTTGGGAAGGGCTCTGTCTGGCGGTCTGCCTCTGTGCCATCACTGAGCTTCATCCTCTGAAGCCACACCATTACCTCCCTGAGCAGCGAGGAGCTCTCCTTGCCCGGCCGGCAGCTGAATGCAGCCAGCTTACTTCTTTGAAAGGGAAAATTGCTCCTGTGATCTCAACTGCTGCACGTGTGATGTTAATTGGAGCCTTGTTGCTGGGCCATGTTCATTGTTTTCCAAGTACCGTCAAGGTCCAAGAGGATGAATGGAAACCACACTGTAGCCCCACGTAGGCTGTCTGATTGAACCCTCCTTATGGCTCTGTGGTCTCAAACATCCCATTAAAATAGTCCGTCGTGTTTTCTTGCTTGAAGGCCCTATCTGTAAAGGGCAAACTTATAGAAAACCTGCCATCTCATGCAAGTTCTGCCTTTTGCTTGTGTTTAATGAAGATTGTTGAATGCATTTTCAATGATAGATGGGCTTTCATTGCAGGGAGTAACATCTCCCCCTCTGCCTCCTCTCCCCAGGACAGAACTGTACCGCTCGCTGTTTGGAAGAATGATGCAGTCTGAAGGCCCTGAACGTGGTTGGCATTCGGGACCGCCCGCGCCTGCAGGTTCTGCCCCATACACTTTATAGCTTCCTGGCCTGCTCAGCACAGGCCAACCATGGTGCAGGGGAGGGATGTGCTGTCCCTGCTCTCCTGTTGAGGCCTCAGAGATTTTTATTTTGGAGGTTGGTGGGATTTGTATTGTATTTTCTTACTATTTTTGTGGCGCGTGCCGTTCTGTTCGTTGGCTGCAGATCTGGATGGGGTGACTCGATTTGCACTGAGTCGGGAGGCTTTAAATGTCGTTTACATAATTAACGTGGCCTTAAGTCAGAGATAAAGGTGCTCTCCCTTGCAGCAGCCACAATTCACATTCCAGTTTCTGAACAGCCTCACTGCAGCCCCGGACATCACTCCAGCTCGGGGAGGGCGCAGCGCGGGGACACATCTGGGGGTACTTCTGCGAGTGGAACACATTGGAGAATTTTTCAGTCCAGTATTGATTGTGTACACTTAATTATTTCTGCTGACAGTGACTGTGAGCCCTCTTGTCTTCGCTGTCCCCATGACACGCTTCTGAAAGATGGCAGCACTAATGCAGAGCTGCCAGAGGGCATTGCGTGGGGTTTGTGGGGTTTCTGTAGCCAAAGGCCACAGTTTGGAAATGAAACCCTCATAAGGGGATCTACCAGCCCGCTGTGATCAATCTGAACCCGAGGTTATCTTGCGTAAATAATATGTGTGTATATACGTATAATGAGATGGCCATTGCTTGTGACCACAGGAACGGCACTGTCTTTGTTTTGTGGGATTTAATTAAAACGCTTTGTAAACATCTTGTCCAGGTCTGATGGGTGCAGAAATAGCACTGCCAGCACTGCGGGGTTCCTCGGGGGCTGCACGGCCCTGCAGGTAGGAGCTGGTGCTCAGCCAGAGGATGATGGGTGTTTGTCTCAGCGATGGGATGGGTGCTGGAGCAGCGTTGCTGTCCACGGGGCCTGATTGAGAGCTGCTGCACGGCCGGGTGGCTCAGCACAGGGCAGCAGCAGTGAGACTCTGTAGCTCCATCGTGTCCCCAAGAGCTGTCTGCAGACCTGGTATTAATTAATCCTTTTTGCACCTCTTCATTACAGCTTTAAGTCTCCTTTCTAGTTACCTGCTTCCAGTAAATAGCTTCCTGGCACGTCAGGCCGTGTATTGAGCAGTCTACCACAGCACTGGAGGACGTGCTGAGCTGCAGGGAGCTGGCGGTGTGTGTGGCACCCGGGGCTGGAAGTGGACAGGAGGACGTGGGTGCTGCTCTGCCTCATCCCACCGCCGGCAGCCCGCGAGCAGTCCTACCAGGTACAGAGATACCTCCTTGGGGAGAGGACTTGAGGTTCTGTGACATTTCTGTGTTGTTTTTTTAATGTGGGGAAGGAAAACTGTAATTGTTTAGCTAAGGCCAGCTCACGTGAGCTGCTGCTCCTTGAGGTAGCGTGCCTGGGGGTGCTGTGCTGCAGGAAGCTGTGGGCCCCTGTGCCTTACGCTGGCTGCACTGTTTGGGGCTGCATCTCAGCTGCTTGTCAGTGGGCAGAGCGGGGCCCTCCCTCTGTCTTGCAGCCCTCTGATCAGGTTTTGCCCTTTGCCCCCACGGGCTGCCTTCCACCGCCCTTTCTGTGTCGGGGTGCTGCTGATGTGCTGCTCTGGGTGCAAATCCGGACCCGTCCCCATGAGCTGCACTGTGTCGGATCCCAGCAATGGGCTGCAGCTCCGCTCCCCTCCCGTTAGCGGTACCTGCGCTTCTTTCCTGAGCGGCAGCAGAGCTGTGTGGTCGTCTGACATGATTAAAATCTCATGGTTTAATAACCGCAATTCTGAAAGGCATCAAGGGGAGTAAATTAGCTGCTTCCAAACTTTGTGTCGGTGGAATGGTTTCACGCTGCTCGCACCGTCAGGGTGAGCATTAGGGCTGGCTGGCAGGGAGCGCCGTGCCCTGTCCTGCTGGGGTTTGCCGTGCTGGCAGGAGGGCAGGCTGCTCTGCAGGGCTGCTGCTCTGACTCCTGTGTCCTTTAACGTGGCAGCACCAAGGCTCTGGGTATTCTTGTCTTACGTTTTGAGAGCTGGATGTAGCGTTAAAAGGGTAATGTGGAACACTTTAAACGTGATAACTTCTCGTTCGTATTGTTTGAAGAGATAAGAGCCAAAGCCCTGCTAAGCATGCTTTTGAATTCACTTATCAGTGTTTTAGCAGACTTCTCTGCCCGCTGCCCCCACCACCTGCACGGCCCCACAGCTCCAGCCTGCCCGGCCGCCTGCTGCCCTTAAGGGGAGGTCAGCACTCATTCCTGGTATGGGCACGCAGTGCTGGCCGAGTCCCCATGCAGTGGGGGCAGTGGTCACTGTGCAGCCAGGTGTAGGCAGCAGTGGTCAGGCACGGCACAGGTATGCGGTGCGATTGCTGCTGAGTTTTCCTAATGACGCCAATTAACGACCGGTGAGATTTTTTAATTTTCCCAATGGAATATTCATTGTTTCTTCATTCCCGTTACGGCTGCTGATGAGTGCACACCTCTGCGCAGCGCTGCACAGCAGCCAGGTGAGCTGTGTGATGGGGAATGGGCCAGGAGTGGTGGGGCGGCACGGAGGGCTTCTCTTAATCCTTCCCCCCCCCCAGCCCCACCATAGCAAAGAATTTCAACTTTCAGACAAACAACTTCATTTACAAGTGTGTCTCTAATTAGCTGCAGAATTAGTAAAGCAGAGTTTTCCCCCCATAGATCGGCCAAACCCCCGAGGGAGGCCGTGGAATGGAGAGAATCGCATTTCCAATTATTTTGTTGAATTGCTAATTTAGTTATTGTGCCTGGCGTAATTGTGATGGGTATTGGGTGTGCAATTCAATTTGTTTTAAATATTTGTGGGAAGGCTGCTCAGTGATGGAGCTGACCTATTTCATGGCCCACATTGAGAGAAGAGACTACAACAAAAAACAGCTACAAAGCCACAGTTTGTCTCAGTTTTTATTTTGATGTCTCTCATCCCTCTTAAGACTGTTGATGCAACAAAAGGTTTACATTAAAAGATGATGGCACTTTGATCTCGGGCTTTGGAGAGCTTACAGCTTTGGTACTTCTTTTCTTGGCATTTTAATATGTAGATATTTTAGGCTAAAGAGTTTTAAATGCATTTCTGGAGTTCAATAGCCGCCCCCTCTGCCTCTCCCCCCCCAGTTGTATTATGTTTGTTAAGGTGATTTGTGCTTCTCCCCATCGGGATTCTGGTTTGAGAAGTGCACACAATAACGGCCGGGGTTTTCCTGTTTCACATTGTCCAGTTTAACACATCGCACTTCCACGTTAACCTGCAATAGCAGAACCTGGAGGAGGTGCTGGTAGGAAGGTGAGCAGGGAAGGCGTACAGCTGAGCTCCTTCAGGTTGTGCCCAGGTCTGGGCTGCTGTGCCACCTCTGGGGGGGGGTTTTGGGGGGGCTCAGCACCTGCAGAGCTGCTCCCCTGCGTGCTGCACTCAGTGTTAAAGAAGAAATGTGGGGATGGGAGCACCTGTGTGAGGCTCAGTGGGCGCAGCTGTGGTGCTGAGGACGAGGGGTGACAGACTGACACTCCTGGCAACAGAGAGAGACGTAATTGATTCTTTTTATTAAAAGAAACTGAGGTAAGTGAAATACTTCAGCACCAGCAAGAACTGCACGTACTGGGGGGGTTTCCGCAGCGTCTGACCCCCCCACCCCGCTCACAGCCCCACACACACACATGGATGGGGCCGGGCACTGCCGGCACTGCGCTGCTGGGCTCCAGCATTCACCAACAGCTGCTTTACCCCCGAGTTAAGTGGTGCCTGAGCCCCTAACACTGAGCTGGAGGGGGCCGCTCCTGCCCAGCAGGCAGCAGAGTTTGGCAGCTGCAGCTCCCCCCGAGCACAAGGCATAGCGTGGTGGGCACCAGGACCTCTCCCATTAACACCTGCAGAAAGGGTGGTAACAGACCCGTGTGTGACACCACCATGTAGGAATTCCTGGTGAGGCACCCCGAGCAGTCCTGTCTGGCTGAGACATTCTCTCTGTCCTTGTGTCCGGCTGCAGCCCGGATTGGCCTAAGGAAAAGCATCTTTGGGGATAGTTTGGGAGGGGAGAGGGCTGTAGGGGAAAGAAGAGTCTTTTAAATGAAGTCAGGGTGCTGAACTATGAGGACGAGGGTTGTCTTTTGGGTGGCAGCTCCTGGGCCTCTCAGGGAGCGGAGGGTAACCCCGGCACTGCACCTCCATCTTACAGCACTGCGGCTGCTGTGCACAGAAGGGGTGAGCAGCAGTTTGGAGGGAAAGAGCACAGGTGTGAGGCACTGCCTTTGTAATTAATTCTCTCATAAAAATATCCCTTCTGGTTCACCCTGTGCTAAAAGAGGAAGTGTAAAATCTGGAATACTTTAAGACAATCATTGGTGTAAGCCCCAGTTGTACTTCTCGCAGAGTTCCTACTCCTCTGCTCTCCTGTAGTGCTCAGCCCCCTGCAGGCAGCATGCAGCCCCTGCCCGGAGTGGCTGGAGAGGTCACTGCAACAGGTGGAGCTGCCCCTGGGTGTTAAACAATGTGATTACCTCATTCCCCCCCCCATTTTTTTCTAGTTAATGTCTGTCTTCTTGTGTGAACAGTTCTTGTTCAGAGAGGCAGTTCTTGTGCTCTCCAGCAGCTCTGGGGCAGAGGCTGGTGCAGAAGAAAAGCTCAGGCGCACTGAACCAAATGTACCCTTTGCAGTTCTAACCCCACCTGTGTATTTGACTCATCCCTTCCCTCTCTGGCCTTGGCAGGTTGTAGCTGCTTTCTGCTTCAAGTCGCCTATCCCACCTGGAAAGAATTAATTAGCACTTTATAAGTATATGCAACAGTGGGGCTGCCCCGTGGCTGTTACCCCTCAAAATGAGTAGGAGAGGAGGAGCAGAAATGGCCAAAGAGCCACATTTTTACTCCTCCTTTACCTCCTCCTAGAAGGGCTTTTCACGCCATGGCTGTGCCCTTCTGACGGAGCTGAGCACACAGGCAGAGAACGCGGGGCTCCAAACCCCTCTGCCACATCCCCATCCGGAGCCCTCCTGGCAGTGGGCACAGCATTGCCTGCCCCACTCCACGTTCTGTTGCAACACAGATGTTTGAAATAAAAGAGACAAGAGTGCTGACAGCAGTGCCACTGCTCAGCCCCGGTGCAGCTCCCACCGCTCCCAAAGGCAGAGCCCATCCGCCCATCCTCAGCCCGCAGCAATCACTCCCGCAGGTAGAACTGGCAGCTGCCAGCAGCGCAGGCTGTGCGTGAGGAGCAGACAGGGCAGGGCTGTGGTGTGGGAGCCCCACCGCTTCGCTATGCCCGGAGCTCACGGTACCGCCGTACCCATCATTGCCCGGCCGCGGTGCGTTCGGTGGCAGCTGAGCAGCGCAGCGCTGCGTTGGTCTGGTCCCGCTTTGTGAAATAAATAGGGTACAGTTAGACAGCCGTAACTCAATCCTGCAGGCGCCCGTGTTTAGACATCTTCCTCGTGTCTCTGGCCAAAGGCCGCACTTCCTCTGGTCAGTCTGGTTTGAAAGAATAAAAGTGTCACTCGCAGCATTTCCCTGAGCCTCCCCGTCGCGGTACAGCGGGCGCAGTTGAGCAGACAAAGGGCAATTCTGAGCTTCTTTTTCTTTTTGTTTTTTTCCCCTCCGCTGTACCGAGCAGGGGGCAGTACAGGAAATCGATGCTCTTACGTTGAAGAAGGCGAGTCCATTGTGGAGAGGATCCGCACGATCTCGGCTCGCTGGGTGGGTGATATATGCTGGGTCATGTGCACGATCGAATCCATGGCAA
Source organism: Bambusicola thoracicus (assembly GCA_002909625.1). Classification (NCBI taxonomy): domain Eukaryota; kingdom Metazoa; phylum Chordata; class Aves; order Galliformes; family Phasianidae; genus Bambusicola; species Bambusicola thoracicus. The sequence goes on along the minus strand of PPHD01000577.1, from coordinate 26,411 downwards.
CCTCGGGATTGGCCTGGACCAGGCTGCAAAGAGGACAGAGTTCAGTGCTGGCAGCCCCGGCCCTCATCCAACAGCTCTGTTGGGCAGCGCTGACAGATGGGCTCCTCAGAGAGCGGGGGCAGCCGGCACTCCCATTGACTGACTGCAGCCTGGGCAGTGAGCTGCTGGCAGGGCATGGGCACAGCTCCCTGCTGGGCATCGCTGAGCCCCAATCGCTGCAGCACAGGCCGGGGAATGGACAGAAATGCCTGGAGATGTCATGCTAAAGTAAATGGGTGACACTGTCAGTGCCCTCCCCTAGGCAAAGCTGAGAGACCTCCACTCTAACACACAGAAGTTATCTGTGTTAGATCTCTTCAAATCTAAGGAGTGCTGTGCTCGTGGAGCAGCAAGGATGAGTGTCTGTGCAAATGTGGCTAATGCTTACAGGCAGGAGGGACAGATCTGCTTTACCGGTGTTCTAGTGTTGGAGGGGTGTGTCTGCTATAGTTCTAAGCCTGAATCAAAAGGGATTCAACATGATTTTATGGCACTGAGCACAGAAGCTTGCCTGCAAAGACTACAGCTGAAAAAAATCAATGGGTGGAACCCATACAGGTGATCTGTTGGAGCTGCTCACCTGCGGATCTGCTTCAGGATGTAATCCCTGGAGATGTACTTAATGTTCTCCTCCACGACTGAGCGAACCCCCTCCTCCTCCATCAGCTGCTTCTCCAGCCACTCCACCAGGTCCTTATTGCTGTCCCACAGGTACGCCTGCCAACACAACACACCGTCACCCACTGTCCCATTGCTCAGCCCTGGGGTACCATCACTGCTTGCACCCACTCCCCGTGCACTGCTCTGGACATTAAACTCGAGAACTGTGGGGCTCAGAAGCTGACCTCTGGGCAGGGCAGTTTCTGTGTGGCATCCCAGGCCCAGCACAGCTGCGCAGCCCTCCAGGGGGGGGACCTGCCAACAAAACCCCATTTTCTTCTGCAAGATCATTTCACCTGATATTTGCGAGGTAGTTGACTACATAATAATTCAGGAGTGTGTTAGGTGCCTAATAGCCTTCTCGCTCCTCTCTTCTCTCATTTTCTTTACAAATCATTTAAGAATCGTTTTGTTAATGGTTTCCGGAAAAGCAAGTACCACCATTAGCACTCATTCATATTTATGTCATTTTATTTGGGTAATTAAACACAAAGCTCGTCATTTAAAGGTGCACTATCCTTCTCTGTTATCACTAACAAAGTCAAAGTCAGAATGACAATGAGCTCTGCAGTCAGGGGGTGGCTCGGGGCGCAGGGGGGACCCAGCGCCGCACAAACCACCACGCTGCTTCTGGTTTTATCCTCCACTATTACGTGTGCAGCTCTCTTAACCTCGTGATGTCATTTCAACCCAAAGATTCTGCTTATTTCATTGTTTTTTCCTTATTTTAAACTCGTTAGTTTTTGCTCCTTGCTGCTGCCCCCAGACATGGCAGGAACGCTCCCTGCATACAAAGTAGGGCACTTTGGAAGATCTCGGGGAAGGGAAGAAAAGCCCACGCAGCCGCCTTACGGTTGCAGACCTGCATAAAGCTAGATTTACCCAAGAATCCCAAAGCTGTTACTTTAGGAGAATATTTAATACTCTTATTAATCATTTTTAATCCGTTTGCTTTTAATTAAGAAACAGCATGATGCTTTCCTATCAACATATGCCAGGGAGCAGATTAATTGTGGCTTAAGATAACTCTCCTTGATTGGTGTAATGTATTAGCTAACGAGATGCCCGCTTTTAAAGACTCTCAGACACTACCTTGGAAAGCCTGCTGCCCTCCAGAGAGCACATTCATATCCCCCCTGCTTTCTGGAACCCCGGAGTGTTTGTGACTTTAAAAATAAAATAAAATAAAGAACTCAGATCGGAGGATTGTGACAAAAACAACCTAAGAGCCGTGCCAGAGATTGCTCTTCAGAGATTGCCAGCTTCAGAGTGCGAGCACAGTTAAAGAAATCCTCAGCACAACCATCAGATGAGGATGCTGCTGAGGTGACCCCCCCAATCCCTGGCAGCTAAACCTGGCAGTGAGTTGTGCCCTGCCTGCTGGCACACTGCTCTGCTGGCACTGAGTCCCCAGCAGCCAGGGGGCCACGGGATGGTGGCAAAGGGTGGAATGTCCACTGCCAGCTGTGTCAGACAGCAGCATCTGGACCTTCCCACGGCTGCCCTTCCTCGTTCTGCCAGCAGAGCCGCCCACCTTTTCCATAATGGTAGTGCTATGTAGCTACACGCTTGGGGAGAAACCTATTGAAACTGAGTATAAGTGCTTTCCTGGCCTAAAATATAGCATTCCCGTGAAGTAACTCATGATCCAGAATGTTCCCAGAAGTTCTCTTCTGGACATTGCAATGAAAATGAAAAGAGAACCAAAGATGAAGTTCCACTTGAGAGAACTTCACTGAACTTACACCCAGGGAAGAGCATGGCCTTCGTACATGTGTGTTCCCACTTACCTTTACCGTCCCCTCCACTTCCACAAACCAGCGTCGCAGCATGGCCTGGATCTGCCCGTCAGTCAGCTCAGGGTTGGCATCATGGATCTTCTTTTTGACCACGTCTTCCAGAAGAAGACGTCTCAGCCTCCAGTAGAAGAAGGTACGAGACGTTTTCCAGTCCAGAATGTCCTGCCCGGGACAGAGATGAAGGAGAAGTGAGTGAAGGGCAGCATTTCCATGCAGAAATGCTTAAGCGTTGCTCCCCATGGAAACAGAAGGCTTTCACTCATACACCGTTGCGCCACTCACTCAATACAAAGATGTCTCTGCTCAGCCACCCCACCCTGGAACAGAGTTACTGCCCTGAGCCAAACCCCGGGCACTCACCGTGATGGCACCCTTCTCCTGCATGCGGCCGGGGGTGTCGTGCAGGTCAGCAAACTGCATGGCCACCTGGTGGTAAATGGGAATCAGGAATTCCTCCCGCTCCTTCAGCTTGCTCTCCAGGTCTTTTCGGTCGGCAGCACTCAGCTCAGGGGTACCTGCAGGCAGGCACAGCCACAGGTCAGCAACCTCTGACAAGCCGAGGCAGAGGGAGCAGAGGTTTGTGCTGTTCCTGCACACGGGCCGCCTTTGGCCAGGAGAAATGCCAGCCCATCAGCTCCAGGCAATGCCAAGCGCTCCTGAATCAAACCAAAGTGCTCCAGCCTGGATTTCCTGCCAGCAACATTCAGGCAAGAGCTCCAAAGCAGGTTTCACCACGGAAACTCTATTCCATTTACATGCCAAATGAGTTGAGCCATCAATTGAGTGACAGATTTACTGGACTTGTTCCTAAAAAGAATTATGTTCCAGCACAGCGTTCATTTCAGCCCAAAACACGGGCAGTGTGAGACCACTGAGCACCACTGCATGCTTTGTGACACCTCACCACACCACCCACTTACCAGCAGCCAACACAGCCCCCGGCCATGGAGCGACGTGATGGACAGGAAGGAGAACTGTGCTAAGGAGACTCGGTCCTCTGATGTTCATAATTTTTCACTTACTTAAATTAACACTGATTAAAAGAAAAAGGCCTTAATTTCACCCCACGAGGGCCAGGAACCAGACTAAGCCAGGAATGCTGCCACCAACACTCGTGCACGAGGTCCACGTGCAGAGGCAGTGCACTTAGAGCCGATCTATTTCGGTTCAATTTAAGCAAAGATTGCGGTCAGAGCCAAATTACATATTGGTCTCACCACCCAACTGCATGGGGCTGCGAGAGCAATCCTGCACAGAGGGCAGCGGAGCCACAAAACAAAGAAGTGAGAGCAGTCCATGGCAGAGCTGGGCCAGCAGCTCCATCCGCAGCACTCCATCAGCCGAGCATCCCGACCGCGCCGTGTGCAGTGCCAACGCCACCGAGCGCTCTGGGTTTCAGTCTTTACCATTAGGGAAGGAATACTGATGAGATTAACCACTGAGCTTTTTAACACAACACCTCCCACCCCCTCAGCACCGCACGGCTGTGTCCCTGCAGAGCCTCCCTTCCACCTGGGAGCGCACAGCGATGCGCTGCCCGGCCCCTCCAGCAGAGCTCCCCAGCCAAGGCACACGTCTGAGTGCCTACCAATACAAATGCAACCTAACCTTTCCAGTGCTAGTAAGAAGCTTTTAATTAAGAGCAGCGACTCTCATAACCTTCAGAATAAAGAATGAGACGTATTTATCCACGCTCAACTCGCCCGTTCCTCCAGCCCTGTTCCAAATGGCAATGTGTGCACTCGAGCCCGCGCTGCTGCTGGATGCCGGCCTCCGCGCACGCCGTGCACCCGGAGCAGCCAGGCCCAGTAATGATTTAGGTGAGATTAACAAATATGTCAATGTCTATTTTCTGCTTAATTTAAAAGCGGCGTCTATAAAGATTTTTGACTTCTGAACCCTGTTCTCCTGAAAGAAAGAAGGTAACAATGAGGAGGGGGGATAAAGAGTGATTATCCCATCATCGATCGTTTGTCAGGAGCATTTCTTATTCACTGGACTATTGTAAAAAGCTAAGCTCTCGATCAATCCTGTAAGCCCCCCGTACAATTAAATATCTCGGAATGGTTTTCTTTCTTTCCAAGCAGGTCTGGAGGCCTCGGGGCTTTTCAGAGCGCTCGGGCCTTATTTATTTATTTCCCGGGAAAAGTCTCCTTCCACAAATCTCACCTGGCAGGGAGAGCAGCCTTAAAATATGGGATTCCCGTGCTCCGAAGGTACCGGACAGTTAATGAAAGCGTTACTGTTTAAATCATAGGAACATTATAGACCTGGAGGTATGGATCAGCTGCTGATCAATGGGAAACAAAGGAGCAGCGCTGTGGCGGGGGATGCAGTGAGGATGGTGGGGAAGGAGGAGCTCCCTGCTCGGCAGCAACGTGGGGCACACTCAGGTGGTGCTGGAGGTGCCCCTGCAGCAGAGCCCAACCACAGCACTTCGTATTTCCCAGCTCCTCATCCCACCACGTCTTCCCTTTTTTGATGGATCACAGATCTGCCTCCGGATGGCTGAGAAATTGCCCTGGGGAAGCAGCATTCATGGTGGGAGATGCAGAAGATCACACTGTGAGGGGAGAGGTTTGGGACCCAATGGGGAAGGGGACCCCACAGCCACCGACCCGCATGCAGACGGATGGGAGCTCCGTGCAGTAAATCTGCTGGCAGAGCTCTCCGATGCTGAATCTCAATTTACGCCGCTCTCCAAAAGTTAAGGGGAGGCATTGCAGCAGAGAAAGCAACACCTAAACTATTGTGATTTGTGCCCCATTAAACAAAACCCCTCTGCGGGAGCAGCCCCCCGCCTCCAATAAAGCTCCTGCCGTTGGGGAGCGGCTCTGCAGGCCCATGAATCACAGCCTCCCATAACATTTAGTAGCAAAGCACTTTTCTTAAATATGACCAGTTTAACAGGTTAGACAAAATGACTTCAAGAAATGTTACTGTAGGTTCCCCCTGATTGCAGAGAGCCAGGCGGCTTCTGAATCAATTTGATGGTTTATGGTTTCTAAGCTGTTAAAACGTGGGACTTTCTCCCTCGCCCTCTGCACAGCCTCAGCCTGCCAAAGCGGTTCCTTGGCCATCCGCTCACCTCTTCCCCAGACACTGCCGAGGACCCGCACAGCCACAGCTGCACACCCACAGACCCACCTGGGGATTTGCTGCTTCCCAGGCAGCACGCTAAGAGCCACTCAGTGACATCAGGACGTGTCCATTTTAACCCTGGTCACAACCGCCCCATCCAATTTCCACACCTGCAAGAATCCCCATGAATCTCACCTGCTTCTCCTCTGCCCTTCCCCATCTGCTGCCAGACAGAGCCCAGTGCAGCAGCTGGGGACAGGAAGGTCACCGTGAGCTCACATCCCTGCACAGCGGGCAGCTTTGGGCCATCGCCTGTTCCTTTAAATGAGACTGCTTGTAATTGCTTCACTAAATATTCAGTAGGATTTATGTTACAAAGGTGCAATATGCAATAGCAGTCAAGGTCACACGTGCCCGTGACATGGGCTTGAGACAGCCTCGTGCAGCTGCACCACGCGGCGCTCTGCCCTGGCCCTGTCCCACTCTGCTCCCAGAGCTCTGTGTGAGCAACACAGCAGGTGGGCCACGTGGCAGATGTGGGACTCCTGAAGTGTTTGGGGGAATCCATGACAGCCCTGCAGGGAGGGGCTCGGGATGCCGATGGAAGAGGTGGCAGCAATCAGCACTTCTCATCTGCGCTCCCGACTGCACAGTACCAGTTCAAATGCAGCAGCACTTGCAGATAGAAGCAAAGGCAAAAAGTTACAGCTGCACCGACTGCGTTTGTCCCAGACTTCCTGAGAGACGGCACCGCTACGGCACCATTTTTCTTAGTCACTGCTCAAGAAAACCACCAGCATTTTGATTAATTACAGCACAGAGCAACAACACACCCCCAGAAAATAATTACCGGACCTCTGAGCCACAACCCACCTTCCTGAGCCGGAGCTGGGAGAGGCCTGGCCATGGCACAGAGTGTCCCCGCTGCGGGCTGCTGGCTGCATGAGCTGCCTCTGCTTCCCAATGCACACAGAGCACTCCTCCCATGGGCACACAGCTTCACCTGGAGTCAGGTCGGTGCCAGCACAGCCCCACCACTCCTACCAGGAGAACCACAGATATTGCCCCTTCCCGGTGGTACATATCTGGTACTGTAACACTGAGTCTCACTCCAACTGGAGCCGTTCTGCCACCCCTTCACTTTTCACCCATTTTTTGCTTACATTACGCCACACAACCAAAGCGTTGCATGGCTGGGGTCTGCATGGCAAAGTTAGCATTTATTCCCCTTCTACCTGTTCCGCTGTAAGAAATAAATCAAAGGAATGGCATTGCTGTGCTGCTCTGAGCTGCGGCTGCAGTCCGACTCACCGCACCCGGGGGAACGATCCGGGCAGGACGGGACCGCCCTCCCTCCTCCCCTCCGCTCCGTTTGGGAACGGCACAACTCTGAGTGACACCGCAATACAACGCGGGGCTAATAAACATCTCAGGACTGGTGCCGGGGAATTGATAATGAACAGATTTATGTCAAATGATCCGATATCTGCCGGCCTCCGCCGCTCTCACACTCCCCCACTGCGGCCGGAGCGCGGTGCAGGGAGATGTCTGCAATGGGAGCGCCCATCCCCGCTCCCCACGCAGAGCACCTCCCGCTGCAGGCGGCTCGGGGAGGGATGACAGCCACTCAGGGGTTAAAGAGAGGCAGTGAACCCCCAGCTAATGAGTAAGAATTCAGCAGGCAGTGTAAGATAAATGGAGCTTTCTCTGCTTCTGCTGGAGTCAGCATGAACTGCGGCCCTGCGGCTTGTTTGTGGCAAATGGAGTGCGCGAAATATCAAAGGGCAGTGATCCAGAAGAAGACCGACTTTGACAAATTTTAAATTGGCCAGAAAGAAAACCAGCAAAAAAAAAAAAAATTATGCAATTCGGTGTCCTGCAATCTTAGCTTTCCTGCTACGGCACCGAATTAGCAGCAAAACAACAGCAATGATCGCCCGACGCTGGCAGCAATTACAGCCATCTAAGTGAGATGCTTATCAGTGACTGAAGCTTTTAGAGCTCTCCCTGTGTACAGTTATAAGTGACTTGCTCTCGTGTTGCAGTCATTTTAATTAAAGTGTATGGAGTTTGCCGGGAGTAATTGCCCCGTACAGGAAGAGGTGGCAGAGAGGCCCCATACGGCTCCTGCCTCCTCCCCCAGCACGGCCGGGCACAGAGACCCCCAGCAGAGACCTGCCCCATCCCCGTGGCTCTGGGCGGCACGCTGTGGCTGCTCCCAGCACACCACGAGCTCTGCTCTCCACTTCCTCCCCAAGCCCCCGTGGCAGCAATCCTGTGTGGGCTGCTGGGGACCAGGAATGCAGCAGCACCAGGAGTGGAGCTGGGAACTGTGGCTGTGTGGGGAATGAGCTGCAGCCCCTCACCCCAACTGTGCAGCCCTGAGCTGCACGGCCACTGGGACCCCTCTCCTGGGTGCCCACGACTTGGCACAGTCACATTGTCTGCTTCCCATCAGATGCTGTCAGTCTAACATAGGGCCAAAATGGGTTTTGCCGCAGCTACAAACAATCAGATGGTTTTTCACTCCAGCAGACACGGGCAGAACAACACAGCCGTGGGACAGCTGTGTCCCCTCTCCCCACTGCAGGAATGCATGGGAGTCAGACCAACTCAGACAAATCACTGCCGCGCACCAGGCCTGGACACTGCCCACCTGCTGCACAGCCAGAGGGGGAAACAGAGACATTTAAACTGCTATCAGAGAGAAAAGTATTTGATGCTATCAAAGAGATCAGCAAGAAGCTGACTTCCAGCAAGCGCTCTCATTCCCAGCACTCCCAGCACCCTTTACAATTACTGTTCTCCTCTCAAGGCGTATCAGAACACTGGGTTTGTATACAAATTGTTGCACTACCATAAATTAAAAAAAAAGCCAAATAATAAAATGTAACTGCAGCAACAGAGACCATTTATCAGTCATTTGCAGAACACTTCTCCTCCTGGAGGATCCCAGAAGGCTTTATAAATTCACACCACAGCCACGTAACCTGCTTCCTCTGCTAAAATGCACTCAATTTTGGAGGTAAAAAGAGGCTCTGTAAGATTATACTCTTATAGTAAGAGCCAGTAAAGAACTCTTTAAGGAGCCTATTCTCCTGAGAGAGTACACATCTGATATTAAGTGCATTTTGCTGAACGCTCCGTATTTTGGGCTGTTGGGCACATACCAGGTGTTGGGATTGTTTGGAATGAAAGGGACCGGAATAACAACACGGGGACACGGCTGCCGAGCACTGCACATCAGCCCTACTTACCAAGGAGGTGAGGAATAGATTCTTGCTTTCTTAAAACTGAAAAGCAGACACTGTTACCGAAAACTGCCTCGGGCACACGGAGACGGCCCAGCAGCCAAAGTGTTTCTGGCCAAATTCTTAATTACGCCAAATGACACCAGCTGAGGGTTTGGCCAAAAACTGCTGAGATGGAAACTGGAGCCAAGCATCTGTAGCCAATGTCTGCTGCAAGGCCCCATCAATTAAAAAACTCAGCTCACAAAGACACCTTCCATCCAGCACCCCCTCCGTACGCCGTATGCACACCGATCCCCTCTCACACGCCCATACATGCAGCCTGTCTCATCTGGTTTTCTCCCCAAGTTAGGTGACAGTAAATAAAAATTATCATGAATTCAATAAAATGCCTGAGTGCCCCTTTCTCAGGTCCGTGCCCACCCCCATTGGCCAGCAGCAGAACGCTCCGCTGCCCACCAGACGTACCCAGCCGCTCCGCCAGCCGCATGTAGATGGGGTCCACTCTCCTCATTGTCTTCACCAGGTCCTTCCTGCGGAACTTGATTTCCACCGTCCCCTCCGGCTCCAGGATTCCCCCTCTGATCAGTGATGGGAAAAGAGAAAAGAAAGGCACGTTCAGGCCATCAGACAAGGGGAAACTCAAATGCAATGGTTCGATGTTGTCTGGGAAGTATGTAGAAAGAAGCAGAGAAGGGAGGAGGGAGACAAAGAGAGAACGAATCTTAGCTGTGGTTTACCCAACGCCACTGCACACGAGGCTGCACAGGAGGGGCCCATCCAGCAGCACAGAGCACAGCCTGGCACCAGCACTGCTCCTGGCAGCCTCTGTCAGCTGCAACCTCAAAGCATCTCCAAAAGGTAAAGCCTTGTGACACATCAATTAACCGAGCACGTTTATTAGAGGAGGAGAAGAGAGTCAGTGCTGAGGTGGTGGAGCAGCACTGGCAATGGGAATGATCACAAACGCACTGCAGTGGGGAGAGACAGGACGGCAGCACTCCCAGAGTTATCTTTTTGGCTACAGGAGCCGAGGGCAGCAGAGCCCTGCTCAGCACTGCCAGCATGCAGGCCGTGTGCCCAGAATCTGCCTGCTGCTCCTGATGGCTGCAGGTATCATCCCCCACTAACTGCGTGCCCGTCCTCCTGGCTCACCCCATCCTGTAGACAAACTGGGCACGGCTGCCTTCTTCCTCGGAGTGATTGAGTATCACTGTATTTTAGAGATTCTCATTTAGAAGTGTGCTTCCAAGAGTCTGCCTGTCATTCTACAAGCTCTAACTAGGACTTCACTTATGCAAATTGTAGTTTATAAAATGAGTGCAATGACACAAAGAGGTGGCAGTGCCCCATCCCTGCAGACCCCCACGGGGAGGGGATGGGGCTCTGAGCACCACACTGGGCTGTGGGAATCCCTGTGCACTGCAGGGTGCCTTTAATGGTCCCTTCCATCTCAAACAATGCTATCACCCCATGCCCCCACTGGACAGGACAATACCAAGGGATGCTACAGTGCACACTGACAGCTCTAGGCTCGGCCTTGGCCCTGCCTGGCCACGGAGGCTCTGAGCAGCCCTACCTGCTTTCACGGTCCGCGTACATCTCCATGTGCCTGGGGTTGATGGTGGGGTCGATGACGGCCCAGGAGCCGCCCCTGAGCTCCGCCTGCGGTGGGATGTAGATGAGCACGGGCTGCCGGTATTCCCGCAGGCCATCCACGATGTAGGCACCAAACTTCAGCACCTGGTCATACATATCTGCAGGGAAAGGACACAGCACAGTGGGTCAAACTGCAGAGAGGAATGCAAGCGCCTAGCTCTGGACACCCCCTCCCCATGCCATGCTACAGCTCCAGCAGGTGCTGCTGGCCAAGGGCAGGGTGCCCAGGAGGGAAGGCGCACACGTATAGATCCTTATATGTCTTTATAAAAGGCAGTGAGTGCTGAGGGGTCAGACGTGGAATAGTTCTCCTCCCATCTTCTGGCTTTAAAATCTATCCAAGGCATTTTGCTAACATTCTGAAGAACTCCGCTGTGTACAGAGAAAGCACAGGAACTATCTGCCCCAAAGGTGATTTACATAAAAGAGAAAAGAATGAAGGCAATGAGAATTTATATGAGATGATATTGTTTGTAATGGATGTAGTCTGTAATGGAAACAGGCAGCCTCGAATACATATATTTTGTTACACATAATTATATTTGGAAGCATCAAATCAGATGTATAAGAAATGAGAAACGCTAATCAGGATTATCTGGTTCACCTCTTTGTCCACACGGGACCCCATCCTATGCTTCTTTCCAGCGCTTCTTAAAGCCTCCATTTGGAAATCCCAAACCACCAACTCTTGTTCTTTAGGGCCATTTCCACAGCATTCAGCCAAGTTTTCCCTCCTTCACCATCCCAACTCATCTCCCATTATTCCTTCTTGCATCCACACCTGCAGTCACAGTCATGGACAGACCAATGCTGACGTTCACCTGAAATCCTTACATCCCTCAAGAAAGCCACTGCTGGGGAAGGACAGACTGCAGCCCAGGTCTGCACATCGCAGCCCCCAGGTTAATGGGGAGCATCAGCACGGACACAGTTAGGTGCCCAACTCTTTGGGAAATACATAGTAGGAGTGCATACATAAAGTGTATGTATGTATGTATCAGTACCACAGGCTCTGATGTGCTCTGTGCTCTGCCCAGCACAGCTGCAAGGTCACTGTCCAAACACCCAAGAAAAGGAATTTCCTAATATTGAACAGATGCCAAATGCCAGTGAGGAGAAGGACGATCTACTTCCACTGGCTGTGACTGACTGAATGCTGGCAGAGCAGCGGGGCCTGGAACCAAACAGAGCTCCAACCTTTCCATTTGTCCTGAGCAAAGAAAAAGACCTCAAAAGGGGTGACAAATTTATTACTAATTACACAATTATTTTATTATGTAGCGCTAGTAATAAACCACTTGAAGTACTTTCAGCTAATTCTAGTGTTAAGAAAATAATTGCTCGATTCAAATTATTTTAACTGAATTAATTCTTTACTAGACATTTTTTACTAGAGCTACATAATAAAATAATTGTGTAATTAGCAATCCATTTGTCACTCCTGCCAAGGGTATATATTTTACTCAGGTTAAGTCCTGGAAGAGGGGCATCCCTCGTGCAGAGGGACGTGGGGCGCAGCAGTGCTCCTGCAGCCACAGCTCCCCACGCACACATCTGCTCCCTTGGGGACCCCGCACTGCAGTGCTCCACTGCCAGCTCCCAGCACGCCGTGCCTCAGATGTTGTATATGGCTTTACACTGACTTCAGGCTTCTCCTGCATGCTTCAAACTTCCACCAAGGTCAATTTCTGCCTTCCCAGATGCCCCTTCCTGCCTTCAGACGGGCTATAAACTCCTAGTTGCTCACGTTAGGATCAGCGAAATTAAAATTAAACACGGAATTTCTGGGCCAAATTTCAGCCCCGCACTCATTTAAAGCCGAGCAAAGCAGCAGCGCTGCAGGAGTCCTCCAGGAAAAGCAGTGCTCGTTATTCAGCAGGGCAGAGTGCTCGCAGCACACCTCCCCACGCTGTGCCTGCAGCGTGCACTGACCCTGCCCTGCGTGTGCAAACGGCGGCGCTGGGACGCAGCAGGCGTGCCGGATTGGTGCGGGCAGTTTGTGCATCTCGGGCAGTGGGCCCTCAACCTCCGAAGCTGGAACGGATCTCATCAGCCTGGCTGGATTAGCAGATAGGACCCGAAGGTAAACACCGGGCGCACGTTGGCTGCAGACACATAATGAACCTCGTAAACCCATTACGTACAGCAGCACCGCCGGTCGGCAGCAGGTAATCAGAGATTTAAAACGGCCCTCTCCTCCCGCTTAGATTTTTTTTATTGTTATTTATAACCTGTCCCAGGGAAAAATAATAAGTGCAACACGAAAACCCAGCCGCGAGTGACCCTGCAGCACAAGCAGCGCCGCCGTTAATGTCGCGGGGATTTGCATGCTATCAAACTATTCATGCCGAGTCCAAGACCCCGGTGCTAATTTCCAGTAAATTTCATGCTTGATGTCTCCCCGTCGTGGGTCACCGCCGGTTCGCCTAAATAAACCCCTTCCAAATGGCTCCTCCATCTAAATATTCGAGCCAGTTTTTATAATTTAATTTTGCATTATGCTGAGGAGCCTCCCGGCCACGCAGCGCTCGCTGGGGAAGCGCCGGCGCCTTGAGACGCCTCCATTTCTGTGCTTCCTTTATTTCTCCTACCGCCCGAATCGGACCTCCTAGGCCGACGAGTAAAGGGGCTGGGCTTTTTCCCTTCGCTTGCTTTTTTTTTTTCCCCCCTCCGCTAATGTCAATTTTCAGCATAGCAAGAGCTGTCTCTAATCTTTTCCTACTCATTACACACAATTTTGGAGTCATTTTACCCACAGTGCAGCCGGCTCCTGGCAGTGTGTTTGTGTGCACTGAGGGGTGGCATAATTGTTTATTTTCCCTCCCCGCATAATCCCCAGGCGGCGCTGAAACCAACACCGCCAACACGGCCCGAGGAGCGCAGTGAGCGGCAGCAGAGCAGGGCTGCCACCGGGCCCCAGCGAGGGCCATAGCAGAGCGTGCCTGGCACAGCGCAGGCATCTTCCCATAAATGAGCACCTTCTTTTCCACCCTGGGCTGTGGTTGCAGCTCGGAAGCTACACAGCTTCTGAGCAACGCTCACGCTGTCACAACGGCAGCCCTCCCCAGCGGAGCTCCTGCCGTTAGTGGACCTGTAATGTTCCTTCTGGGTGCAAAGCGCTGCACGCAGGTAAAAGGCCGTAATCCTTCACTTATTTAAATTTTATAGCATCAATCTCACGTTCCTGGCACTTCACAGAATTTCAAGCAGCAATATGTGGTACAGAAGCCTAACCGCCAGTTCATTAACTGAGCAGCTTTATAACTGTGTGAGCAGGCACTGCCACCAAAAGGAGCGCCCGGGACGGGGAGTCCATCCCGACACACACAGTGCTATCAGTGTGAGAAACCATCAGCAGGACACTGCTTCCACTTGCTACAACATGCCCTTCCATTACCCAGTACTGCTGGCTTACCCAGTTCTAAGCTGAGGCAGAAGGATATAAAGCAGAAGGGGTTTCCTGAGATTACTGCTTAATTAGCCCAGGTTGGCAGCTGTAAATTTTGTCAGCAACTAGCCCACAGTTACAGTCCAATTACCTGTTCCCACTGCAGCTGGTCTGGCCATTCCCTGTAACCCTCCATGAGGGTGTGTATAGAAATACAGCGGTGCTGTTATGCTGGAAAGAACCCGATTTCAGATTTGCACCTGGCACACTTGGTGTTAAAGACAGTCCTGCACACGGCTGTCAAAGACAAGAGCCAAGAAGGAAGGAAAAGAACAAAACCCTTTGCCACTACCACAGGTATCACAGCACCACCCTACAGGACAACACCATCAGAGTACACGAGTGGCCATTACCTTTCATGCCACCGGAGAAGCCTCTCCAGTTGGCAAAGACCATCAGAGGCAGCCCTTCTCTGTTGAAGTCGTTGATGGCCTGGGCTGTCTTAAAGGCAGAGTCGGGGAACCACACCTGCCCAGCCTGCTGGATTATCTGTGGGAATGAGAAGGAACAGTGAGCCCTCCACTACCTTAGGGGTTAGCACAAAAGATACTTAAACAGTTGCAGCAAGAACCGCAATGTGGAACCATCCATGCAGAGCAGAGCACACAAAATGCACAGGATCTGCCTGCCCACAGAAAAACTGGGACAATCCTTCTGTCATCAGCATCAAAAGGAGTGATGTCGTTGATCTCCCCGTGGGGAGATGGCACAGGAAGCCCGATGCTGTGACTGCTGTAATAACGTGAAGGAGAAAGAAAAGGATATGCAAAGGAGAAGACCCAGAAGTGATGATGTAGGGCCACAGCTGTGAAATCAGGCAGGAGAAATGCAAAATGTCAAAGCAGCAAGAGCATGAAACACTGCGGTCACAGCCAGGGAACTGGGAAATGATGTTTCCAATGCCCCACTCCCCACATCTCAGCCCACAGAACTACAGGGGAACGTGGAGCAAACAGCCAACACGACCACCCCCGCCAAGCACCGGCTCCACTTTGTGTCCTGTATTTGAGAGAGAAAAAATGCCACCAAACCAAATGCTCTTTTCTCAGAGACATTTGCAGAGGACAACCACACACACTCAGCTGACCTTGGCCTCCGAGTCCAGGTTGGCGGGATCAGCAGGGATGCTCAGCTCCACTGTTCTGGTTTCTACGGCAACTACTCCTACAGGTATTCCTCCCAGCCTGAAAGGAGGTGAGATGCATCAAAACCCCTATTTTCACTGTTACACAACTAGACAATTTTTCCAATTCACATCAAAATACTCGGGAGAGACATATAATGCATGCAAATGGAGGAGGAGGGGGCCTTTCTGAAGAGTTTAGGCAGGCAGCTGGATAATTTCGGAGCTGAATTTAGGGTTCTCAAAGCAAAACCTAGTTCTAAAAACTGCCATGTGCCTCACTGAGAATGAAACACAATAGAACTGGCTGCACCCCTGCTGCTGCTATGACTCCCTCTTGCTGGCGGCAGCGCAGAGGTTTGGGGCTGCCTGCCTCGCTGCCTCCATCCCTGCGAGCCGCTCCTGCAGCCACCCGAGGAGGGACAGCACGGCCGATGGGCACCAGGGGGCTGAGAACATTCCCATTCACTATGATTAAGAGTCTGCCCAGATACCCGTAATTGCAGAAGCCGTCTTAAATCGGTAACTTATAACTTCTATATTAGGGCCCATGTGACCTAATAAAGAACATCTTTATCCAAGTATTACAGTTATTTATTGAACTTGAAAACAGCTCAAAACAACTTCTGTTTTCCATTATACTTCATATAAATTTTATCAGGCTAGCACATGAAGATGCTACATCTTGTTTTATAGTGTGTCCCTGGACAAGTTGCCATAGAATAATAAAAGACAATTTACAGCCAACAGCACACATATTCCAAACATACATACAAAAGATGAGTTTTGGCAGCACTTACAGTAACAATCCCAGAAGAATATATTCGTATTTGTTTTTTCAAAGTGCCGCTGCTTTCAAAGAAGTTGGTTTCATTTGTGTTATATATATGTGTGTGCATGGGAGAGCCCAGAGCAACTCGGAATCTGCCAGAAGGAACTGCAGAGGGGCCAAGCACCAGCCTGGACAGAGACCTTCCAGCTTTGCCAAGCCACCAGCTGTTTCTTTTCCCTGGAATACTGCTCAATCTAAAAGGCTTTACAGGATTTGAGTGTCTCGTGAGATAAAACTTTAGTGTGTTACAGATGGCAGATAAAAATAGTGAAGTGTATCAAAAGGTCACAGGACAACCCGGGGTTACGTGCTGCAGTTAGGAGTGGAGTCTGCAGGTATTTTAGGTTCCTTTCAACGATGTATGAAGATCAGACAGTGTTCTGAGTGGAATGGAACCCCCGGGGCCAGCAGCAGTCACAGACACAGAGCCATTGGGGGATGGCAGGGCTGAGCTGCTCAGAGCCCTTCGGTCGGGCAGGAGCAGCCCACATTCTGATACGTGATCTAAGGAAATGGGCATCCGCCTGATCACGTTCTGCTCTAGGAGAGTCCTAAGTAAGTCTCAATCCCTTTTTGCCACACACCTCTGCAGCAGAGAAGACACCTGAGATCATCAGGTGCTGCTTCAGAAAATGCTGCAAGCGATTCCACGCAAGTCTCAATGTTAAGCTCTTTTGTTGCAGAGTCTCTTGTCATTTGTTCCAGTTTTAGCTGAACTACTCCTGCAAGTTAAGTGTGACCTCAGAGCACTCAGCTGTGCACCATCCCTTGGGCTAACAGCCGCAGGAAGGCCTCGCTGGGACCACGTACCCACAGAAGCAGGTTTTGTCTTCCATCATTTTTAACAATCTCTTTTTGTGCATGTCACCCCCAAGCAAAACAGGAGCAATGATCAGTGCATGCTCCATTCGTGTGGTAAAGAAGTATCCTATTCAAGTAATGACTCATTTTTACTATCAACTTTGAAATGAGGTTCCAGAAAAAAAGTAAGGCGTGATGAAAACATTTCTACAAACACCTAAAAAGTCTCCCAGCATTTACCTTGCTCTGCCAACCACAACCGTCTGTGCCCAGGGCTGCATGATCTCCAGGAACGAGCCATTGTCAAAGAAACCACTCTGCCATTGTCCTTTCTGACCTAAAAGGAAGGGGAGAAATGGAGACATCAGAGGTGGGACGGGGAAAGGAGAAAGAATACAGAAGGAGCAACAGAAACTTGCTTAAAAACGCCAACTGGAGGACGTGGCGCTGCCTTTTGATGTATTTATTTATTTAATTTTAAACAGATTATAATACAAGGGAACATTAGACAGCTGAGCATTTGTCTGCCTTCAGCCATCATGTCTTATTTCATTTGCTAGCCTGCATAAAGACAGTCATTTATCAGCAAAAGCATCATTTATTGTTAAACGATGGGGTTCAGATAGCAGAGGGACTTTGCATGCTTTTAAATAAATAACTTTTTTTTCCAGATAGGACAAACATTTGTCAAAAGGCAGCAAAGTCATTAAAGATGTTTTCCAACAGGCCTGTTTCTATTTTAAAACTCGGCTCGCGGTTTTCTCTTGCTTCTGCCTGATATCTCCTGCAAAGAAATGCAGAAAATTCCATAATGCCTGCAAATGAGATGGCACATCTGAGAGTTTCACACATTCCTTGGGAAAACCTGAAGTGAAGTGCTGCATATTGAAAGCCTGCTCTCTGTACAGATACCAGATGCGTCCCATAAACTGAAGCACGCTTTAGGAGTCACCAAGCACTATCAGACCGATGCATTGGCCCAGAGGAGGCAGTGACTTCCCAGTGCCTCGAGGAAATCAAACCCCTGAAGAGCACAGTGCTGCCAAGGTAGTGCCCACCCAACAGGTACACAGCTCCTTCTGTGGCTGTCTGCTCTTCCCTGACACTTCATGAAGCTTCTGCCAAAAAAAAAAGCCAACAAAAAAACCCTCCCAGCTTCACCCCTTTGGCACAGAGCTTCTGAGGAATGCTTTAATCTGAACAAGCACCTTTGCTTCTGCAAACCCAAGTCCAAAACCAATTAAAAGTGGAGATCCAAGCAAGCTAACCTCTGCTGACTTAAACAGGATGGAGAGTGTTTTATCAAGACCAAACTTGTAATTACTGTGTTCTACATTCCCTGCCTCTGTGGCCCCACTGTAAAATGTGACCATCCATTTCAAAATTATCTCTTTATCGTGAGCCCAAAGCTGATCGTTTAGATTCTGGCCTCGTGTCGGGCGTCAGTTTGAAGAATATCACGGCAATATCTCCTCTAATAAATGGCTTTAACTTTTCACCTAGGAGATATCTGCTTTAACTTATCACAGGGAATCATCTGCTTTCCTTAACGCTTCCACTAAATTAAAATCTGAAGTCACTCGATTTGGAAGGCAGCGTTTGCTGCGCTCAGACAGCTGGATGAATTACTTGAGGGATGATGAAAAAATATTATCCAAAAACAGAAAACTTAGTTTATCACAAATCTCATTTTAGCCCCCCAAACTCATTAATAACAGCAGGCATAATGGTCACCCAGTTTGCAGCTTGTATGTACACAGGCTGCACAACCCCAGGTGCATGCACAGGAGTTCAGTGGCTGGCAGTGCTTCCAATAGATTTATTCTCCAAGACCTGCAGGAATGCCTTGCAATTCCTCGAATGTAAAGACTGTTGTATTTGTACTTTCCTCTTTACCGCAAAAAGAAAGTCTGTAGGAGTAACTATTACTTGTAAATGTTCCCAAGCACTCGGAATCTACATGCTATTTTTGTATGTTGCATCTAAATCCCTTAGAACCAATCATTTCATAAGCTCTGAAATGTATTTGGGTGCAGGCCTTGGACTTCTCTTCCCATTCCAACCAGCCTGATCCTTTTTAATTACCCACGTTCACAGGGTGCCTGGCTGGGGGCAGCAGGCAGAATGGAACGCTTCAAGTCTGGAAGCAGATGCAGAGAATCTCCCAACAGAATTGATAGATTCAGGCTTCAAAATGCACCTGGCTTCGCTCAAGTCCTAAAGTACCAGATTCACAAGGTTAGCACACAAGGCCTCCTGCCCCATTTGCTAACATACCTTCCTTCTTTAGTCTTTGGAATTCTAACTACACAATGGGCATTGAACTGCACCAGAGTAACAATAATTTGATGCTGAAATTGGATCATTGACAAAGCAGTAACAGATGTGGAGCCTTGAATTTCTTGAACCAAGACACAACGCGGCATGTCCTGACCACCAAAGATCTACTTACTTGGATTTGGGCGTCCAGCCAGCATCCAGCGAGGATCATAGGGAGTCTTGGTAGGAACAAAGTCTATGGTTCTGTCTATAGGATCCCTGACCTTGAGGATAGGAACAGGGCTGTATACGCTCTAAGGAAGAAAGAAAAATATTTGAAGTAGTAAATCTCTGTGGCTTTGCACCAAACACCAAATCTCAAGCTCCTGGTCGGAGTCCTCTTTCCACCACACAGTACAACCCTCTAGCATACGATCTCAGAGCCTTGGCAGGAGTCTGAAGAAACTTCCAGGGTGCTCCAAACACTCTCAAAACCTCTCCTTCAGCATCATCTGGTATGCACTTTGCTTCACTTGTTCCTGAACTTCAGACACTGACAGCATTTGCAAGGGGTTGCAATTTAATTTCTAGAGGTGACCAGGCCACCAGACTCATTCATGCAGTCTTTCCTGAAGGAAGGTGACCTGCATGTTCTTACTGCTGCCTTCCTGGCTGCAGAGCAGCTAACACACATACATCAGCTCCTACAAATTACTGCCTCAGAGAGGAACTTTTAGAGCCTTTCCAGGAAAAGACAGCCCACTGCTGACATCAAGTCCTGTCACTGAGAGTACTAAAGACAGGACACCAGGGATGCGATGTGGGAGTACACCGAGCAGTGCAGGGCTGCCCTCATCCCAGCTTTGCATATCAGAAACTGCTCTGTGGAGTTCAGTACCCCAATGCCCAACTGCTTCAATCACGAGTCTAAATTGTTTTGTTACAAACACGGGATTAAAGAAAGTATTCAGGGAGTCTGCCCTCCTCCCCAAAGCCCTGTGAACAAAGAGAACAGGGAGTGACATGCCACACTCCTGCAGGGCCAGGAATTACCTTGGGCATGTAGGAAAGCCACAGCAGAATAGTGTAGACTCCTTCAAAATCGTCGCACACGGTGCCGTGGGTCACGCCGTTGTTGTGCATGATCTGGATCCCGCCCAGCTGGTTGTTAGAGGTGTACACCTCCCGTCCCAGCACCTTAAAAGGAAAAACAGGGAAACCATCAGGGCATGGGATGTGGCCAGCGGGTACGCACTGAGGAGATGCATACAGCAAGTCACGGTCACTTCAGCACCAAAGGATGGAGCGATGGCTCCCAGCAGACCTTCCTGTGCACAGCTGAGATCCACAGGTATGGATTTCCAAGGGGAATGACACTCGTGGAAAGCTGAGGCAGCCATCCCAACTGCCCTTTCTGAGCAGCTGAGACAGGAACAAGTCTCCTGAGCACTGAGCCGGGTGCAGAAAAGCCACGTGCTGCAGAAGGGACAGCGAAGACAAAGCCCCAGCTCAGAGAGGTTGGGAGATCAGATGAGCGCTGCGCCCGACCCTCCTGCACGGCTCCACGCCAGCCTCAGCCCAGGCTCCGCAGCTCTTTTCTCATTCCCTGCTGTCTCTTTCCATTTGCCCTCTCGCTGACTGATACACTGATCTCTCGGTCACTCGGCTTTCTGCTCCACTGAGTCCATATTACTAATAACACCTCTGCCACGGCCAGTTTACCTCATGAAGGCAGGAGCACATCATTACAAAATAAACTCATAACTTTGACATTCTAGCAAATATATGCCGTTTGTTATTTTTATGGGTTGAGTCTTTCTAGCAGACAGAGGGCATTACATACCTGCGTCATTTAGATCTTAAAACCCCCTCAGACGAAGGCAGACAACCCATCCTCCCCCCGTAACCCACCGGCACAGCTCCATTCAGGACAAGGACCCCCAGGGAGGAGCAGCCTGAGCCCATGGCAGCGCTAAGGATGGGGTGCTCGGGTCTGACTGCCTCCGAGGGCAGAACACCCCACGTCCTGCCAGGAGTGCTGCTGGGACACGGAGGAGATACACTCCTCGGGATCCGATCCTTTGGGCAGAGAGCAGAGGTGTCAAAGGGACGAGAAAACAGAAGCTCTGCTTTAGCCACAAGCTGCCCTGGGTGGGCAGTGTTCTTCCTGCACACACTGGTTAATTGTGCCCACCACTGCCTAACTGCAAAGGTACAACACTACCATTGCTAACTCCAAAGGAAAGCACGGGTCTCAGGATGCCAGTCACAAGCCTAGCTAAATGCTTTTCACAGAGGAAAATAAAAATAAAATAAAGAGGATTTAAACTCCCCATCTATGAACTAATGCAAACGTATGCACATGCAAAATGGGCCTCTGCTGCCGCTTATCTGGAGACCGTGCCGACAGCACAGGTTTACCGCTGCTGACAGGCAGTGAAAGCAGCCTAATATACCGCCTGCTCGTGGCCCTAAATCCCTTTTTGGAGATGAAGACAGATACGTAGCTCCTTCTCCTGAGTGCTGCAGACATCTCCGTGAAGTGGCGGAGCACTGCAAGGGGCTGCATGAGCAGAACCCCCTGCAGCATTTACCCATCAAGGCTCGCCGGCAGCGCAGCCCCAGACCGCATTTGAGGTTGTGCAGAGGGGTGATGTGGCTGTCCCGTGTGTGCCCGATGCAGCTGAGCTGGGAGCAGAGGTCAGGAGGCAGCGAGGGGCCAGCAGTGTGCACAGCGATACGGGGCTGGAGAAAAATGAATGCAATGGCTCATCCACTCGGCTCTGCTAACCGCCTCATCTCTGACCTCACAGGACTACATTTTTAAAGGCTGACAAGTAATTCAATCTCCAATTAACAATTTTAAATGGTGCAATGCATACTGCTGTATAAATGTTTCTGCAAGAAAATATCCAAGGGTGAAAGAGAATATGTCTGCTGGAGGAGCCCAGAACTGATGCTTCTGCAATTAACCGATTCAGATATTCCTCAATAAGACACACAGTCAGCAGAGGCACGAGTGGATTTAGAAAAGCTGCCAATCAGTTAAATGGAGAATGCCAAACCAAGGAAAGACTGCATGGGATTAAATCCCATATGGAACACAACCAGGGCTGAGTGTGCAGAATGGGTCCCTCCTGGCAGAGAGGTCACTTCTCCAGGGACAAAGATACAGCTACCACAGAGCAGAGATCAGGGAAGGCACAGCAAGAGGGGTGGGAAGGGACAGGGTCCAACTCTCACAGCTCAGATACGCAATGCACATATACCTGAATTATCAGTAATGCTTAACCTCTGATCTTTCACCTTATCTGATGGGAAACCAGACAAAGAAGAACATCCATGAACAGCAAGGCACCGGACAGTAAGCTTCTGGCCCAGGAAATTGGCTTTAAATTAAAATTCCATCCACTCTACAAAATCCAGAAGATACATTTCTGCCCACCCCACTCTGACACTTCATCAGTAATGAGGGATGGTCCCACACAGAGATCTCACACTTGCTCATCCTGAGGTTTCCCCTTACTGTACTGTACTGCAGCACACTGGTGCCTGCCACTTGGGATTTCATCTCCAGTTTCCCATTCACTGCAGCTGCTCTGACTCCTCTGTGCCTCCATCTCAACAAAAAGATGAGGACATCAGTGAAGTGCTCCAAAGGAGATGGTAGATCTAGAACTGTGTGTTAAAGCCCAGCCCGTGGCTGTAAGAACACACACCATCTTCCAGATAATGCAACCTCTGATACCCCATACTTAGCAAATATGCCAGCAGAATTGCCACCACCTATCTGATCTGCTCTACAGAAGCCATCCTAGGAGGACATCACATCTCTTTCCACTACAGAGGATCTTCTGGGACGTACAAAGGAGAGCCAGGGTTCCAGCAGCCCTCTCAGCCTTCACAAGGCCCTTCCACCAGGCCCACAGGCACACCACGTGCATGCTGATCAATTTCTAGCACTCAACCTGTGCTGACTAGCGGCTCCCACTGCACTCCTCTGCAGAAGCTGAGCTGCTGGAGCTGAGACATTCACTGCAGAGCCGCTCTGGCTGCAAACTTGATTGGCTCAAATGTTTCATCAAAGATGAAAGATCTGAAAAAATGACAGCAGAGGGCTTGAATGGGAATCATCATGTAACGTAAGTGCTGTTATTATTCAGAGCATATCGTGTGTTTATATCAAATATAAGTGCCAGATTTTTATCCAAATAATTTCAATAATTGCAATTCCCATCCCACAATTTATATTATCTGCCAGAAACCTGAAGCAGAAAGGCACATGCACATACTATAAATAGCCTATTTTTCATAAACAGGCAGAAATGATCAGAACGAATGTCTCATCAGAAAACACAATGTAGGAACTTAAAACCCGACTGCTATTACGTGCAGTCAAGCCTCAACAGATCTTACGGCGTTCATTTCCATCCCTCAGCTCTTCCTCCACACGTATCATGTCATTAGAGGGCAAAAGAGAAGCAACTCCAGGCAGAGCAGTGGGCTGGGGGAGATGCAGCAGGAGCGGGTGCACTTCTTGCATCTCTAATCTACCGGCGTGTGCAGTTCCTGCACTTTTAATTTACGAGCGTTCGGTGGGGGACCCTTCTGACTTGGGAACATATTGGCTCGGTCTAATGCTTGGAGATTATTAAAGTCAGAGCTATACTCCACTATCAAGTCTACAGATCTTTTATTTAGAAGATATGGTGCTCTAAATGCACAAAGAGCTCCCTGTCACCTTCACATTAAAGCCCCTAGTGCCTGGTAAATGGAATTATATAGCTGTCATCTCCTTTCCCCAAAGTTTTAAGAGTACAATGGGCTCATTTTTTCACACTCCATCCCAGCTTCAGAACTAAGAGACCTACTTTGTATTGATTTAAAGTCTCAGAAATAAATAAACCTGCTTCACCAATGTGATTCACAAGAAATTCATGATACACTATTGCATGATATATTTCAAGCTGTGGCTCCAGCTCTTTTTTTCCTCTGTTGAGTGATGGGGGAGGTGGGAGGCAGGGGGAGGTGGGGGAAGCTGACAGCCTGATGGTTATTGGAGATGGCTCCTGACTGCAAATCCAGAGCAGGGCCTGCCGGTGGAGGCCTCTCCTTGCTTTAATTTGGGGAGATCAGAGGGGGAAGGGGAAGAAGCAATTGCATGGGAGGCAGCAGGGGAAGACGCATCCAGATGGACACTGCTGCTGCAGCTGGCCTTGCCACGGCGCCTTCTGCCTGACGATCCCACAGTGCCTGGCTAATGCAGATGGCGACACGAAACGTTACTGGGAGGAAACCACCTCCTTCCTGTAAGAATTTATGGGGGCCTTGGAAAATTTCCTCCTCTGGACTGCAGAATTTGCAATCCTGAGATGTGACCAATCAGACAGGATCATCGTGAGTGCCTCTGACATCTCTGGTGTACACAGTAGAAATAACAGTTACTTTGAAATGAAAATTCAGTTGGAATAGAAGAGCTTTTCGTTTGACAGTGAAACAATTCCAAATGAGGGATTCATCCAAACCAATACCTTTTCCTGAAGAGTTCCCATTCCATTGAATTGGTATTTTCAAATGAAAAATGTCAAAGAATTCCTGCCTAGCTCTCCTTTTGCACTGCAGGGAGAGAGCATGTTCTGCTCAAGGTCACTCCATCAGTCAGTGGTAAATCAAAAGGACTCAATATACTTTGCAAACTAAAATCACAGCCCCCTGTTCTACATAGTGCAAACACTCATAAATCCCATCTGTCCCAGCTAGGGGTTCCCTACTCTCGACAACAGCCCCATAAACAGTATTAATAATCGTCTCCATGATACTTAGTGATCTTGCTTCTTCCACCTTCTGAGCCCCATCAGAACCCTCCTGTTCAGAACCCAACCAATGGAACGGCTCCAGTACAGGTCAGTGAAACTTTGCTCACCCTGTAGCATGGCTTTGGGCTTAAGCATGAGATTACTCCAGAGCAGCTCCTAAAGCTCCCACTCAACCATCCAGAATGGCAGAAAATGCATCTCCAGTTCACAGCAGAGAAAAACCATAGGCAGATCATCCTGAGGTGCTCCCATGGACACCCCAAGAGATGGGAGGGCAGGACCAGCTACTCTCAAACACATCTGACAAACATCCTCTTCCATACCAGTGGGATGTCAGGGGGCAGAGCATTCCACTAAAACATACCTTAAAGGATCATCAGGAACTGGGATGCAATTCCTGCTACATGAAATGCATATGGGGTTTAAAACACGAAGAGTGTCCCTAGAAGGTGCAGGGAGAGATTTAGATGGGCAGAATAGGGGCCAATATGCACAACTGCTGTTCAGTGGGAATAAATACCGCACGCCCACACCGTACAAGCACCATCCACACAGATAAACCGATCGAGACCCATATTAAAAATGATAGAAGGAGGGAGGAAAAAAAAAGTCAACAGAAATCTATTAGACTCTCCTTCCCTAAGCAAACATAAAGGGACCGATAATGTGATGTCTGGAACGTAAATTGTCTCTAATGGGAACAATACACAAATATCAGCACTTAAAGAAAGGCAATTAAAAATAAAATGCAGAAATGAAGGCCAGCGTTTGTTTATTTGCACTTGTCTGAAGCTCAGGCACCCATCCTGCTCACAACTTCTCTAGGCAGAGCGAAGCCCTCTGTGCCACCAGCCCAGGTGGTGCCCAGTGCCATGGATGGGGCCGTGGGCCCCTGATCTGCTGGGGGGCAGCCAGCCTGCAGCAGGGGTTGGGGCTGGATGGGCTGTAAGGCTCCTTCCAACTCAACTATTCTACGACTCTATAACTGTTCTGACCTCAGTTCCCAAGCCAGACTGGCTTTGTTGGGGAATGAGCACTGGTAACCTACAGCAGAGAAACCTCCATCACCTGAGGTCCTGCATCTGCTCTGGGAAGCAGCCTCCACCCAGGAAACTGCCATGCTCCACCGTGACCCAGAAGCAGGGGAGCACCTTCTGCCACCAGGTCAGGAGCAGGACAACGCTGGGGATGCCCCCACTGAGCTATTGCTGAGTGTGAGCACCTGCCTGACACCTCTCAGAGCCCCTTGGGGTCAGTATTCTCCAACAGCCCACACCCAAATGTGTCTCCCTAATAGTCTTGCTGTGCCACTATAGAAAGATTCATATCATGCATTAATAATTATAATGCTCCTTTGAATGACAGGGATGGCACTCGCTGTTCTAACTCGTATGATTTCTCTCACATGATTGCTTTGATCTAATCCCAAGACTGGAGTCATCTGGAGCAGATACTGAGCAATCCTGCCTTGAATCTCAAAAGAAAAGCTTTTCACGTTCTGTATTTTACAGTAAACCCCCCGAACAGCATCAATCTCACCGGGCCTTTATTTATTTTTCCAGATTGTGAAATTGAAGGGTAAATATTACTGCTTGCGATGCTGAAGACGGATCACTCGCACGAGACAGACTGGCAGGCTGTGA
>PPHD01000576.1:45001-59420 GCA_002909625.1 Bambusicola thoracicus | reverse complement strand
GAACCCCGGGACCGGGGGGCGGCGGGCGGGGGGCCGGGCCGGGCAGGTGCCGGCCGCGGGGAGCCCCGAGGAGCGCCGCACCCGGCCCGGCCGCGGGGCACGGCCCTGAGAGCGCCCCTCGCCTCTCTCGGCCGGAGCGCCGCCGCTCCGCTTCGCGTTCCTTTTCCGCGCGGCTCACCTTTAGCGGCGGTGCTGCGCGGCGGGGTGGACGGAGTATCACCTATAGGAGAGGCATCGGCAGCCCGCCAGTTGGGCTATGGGAAGAAGCACACCGCGGGCGCTTTTTGCTCCCCGTTAAATTATCGGCAACCTGTGTGTCCCAACCGCCGCAGCGTACACGGCCAACTTCCCTGCCGGCTGCTCCGAGGCCTCTCGGTTTGTCTTTTTATGACCAGCCGATAGATGAGGGATTAAGTCCTAAGAACGGATACGTTTTGAAACTGGAGTTTAATTTCGTTCAGGGGAGAGTTGTAAACGCTGCCTTGGGTAGGCTCCCCACATTGGTTTCTTGTGTCTCAGCGGATGGCCGCGCTAACTTGTTGTGGGGCTCGGGCAGAACAGCACTGTGGAGTGTGGGGGAAACCCTTGGAGAACTTGGGCTGAGTTGGTGGCAGGAATCTGCCGTGCAGCCGTGTCAGTGCTGTCTCTGAGTTATTTTCTTCTCGGTCAGTGAAATAAGTAAGAGCGAACTGGCAGGAAAGGAGGAAAACGTGTTCAGTTCTATACCATGAACAGCTCAGTTTCCCTCTCGTTGAAGGAACCTTTCTCCCAGCAGTGCAGGTGGGTGCGGGAGGGCCGTCATCTCCCCAAACCAAAGGCCTCAAGTAGAGAGATGCTGACCCCCACCTGCCAGTTTGCTCCCAGCCTGTATAGGGTCAGGCTGTGGGAGGCGTGGGACTGCTGGGCCAGGCCCTGCTGGCCGCTCTGGGGCAGGTAGTATGGTCTTAAGGTAGTGTAGTCTTGGAGGAAATTGCCTTCTGATTTTTACTTCTTGTTATGGGGAAATCCTAATGAAGCAGTTGTTGCTACGAGAAGAGTTGCTCGTTATTTCTGCCGTGTTTCATGGTATGTCCCAGCTAGGGGAGTTAGATAAGTCTTTCTCCCAAGAAAACTCGTGCCGAAGCCCTACAGAGAAAGGTAGTACTTTTGTTAGTTGCCGAAGTGATTTCAGCACTGAGCAGACCTATGGGGAAGGAGTATCATCTGCTCTCAGATCGTCACTGCGGTTTTGTCTGGGCAATGCTATTGACTGGAATAATTTCATCCTGCGCTTCCTGGCTGCTTCTGGCAAAGCCGTGCCCAACGCAGTGCTTTGGAGCGAAAGATCTGCATATTTCTGGTAGCAGGAGCGTGGTGAATTCCTTGTGTGGCGTTGGTGTCGTGGGCTGACATGGGGCAGTCAAACACCAGACCTAGGAGTTGTTGACTTGCAACAAGATAGGGACGATTTCAGCTCTATGAACTTAGAGCTCCCTGTGTTCAGCTGTGAATATTTGCTAGGCTTGTCCCTTGGCTCTTGTATTCCGTGGCTGTTTCCTATCACTTGGGCACCTCAGGTTAGGCCAAGTCCCTTCAGTGTGGCTAAGTAGAGTGTGATAAAAGTGAAATATCCTTTATACCTCCTAGGTATATGGATGAAGCTGGGAGAAAATGATCTGCGTCTTTGTAGGGAGTTAATAAAATTGATTACAGAAATCAGTTCTGTAATAATCGATTCAATATCTAATGTCCTATTCCTTTCTAAAGACCATTCTAGCCAATGGTTTGGGAGCAGGGACTCTTTGATATGTAGGAATTAATCCGTTCCCGCTTAACATGTCAGTGCATGTCCCATGGATATACAGTAAAACCATTAGGAAGTTCTTTATAGCTGCATTTTAATCAAATCTCCTTAAACAAAAGTTTCAAAAGTGAATTTGCAAATAAAATAGTGCGAGCTATTTTTTTTTGGGTGGGCTCGGGAAGTGCTGAGGCCCTTGTTGCAGGTCTGGGCTGCATGGGAATGGAAAACGTTCGGTGTCCGAGGAAGCCGCATTGTGTGCGTTGGGGCCCGAGATGCAGAGCGTGAATTTAACACAAACTGCACTTGGCAAGTAAGGAGTATCAAGGGTGACATGTCGAGCACATTTAACCTTCACAAATCTCAGGCTGTGCAACTCGGAAAGAAATACAGCTTACATTGTCAAGATCTATGTGTAAATCTTTAGGAGCTCCATCTCTAAGTGCCTGTTTCTTGATAGCTATGTGGAGACAGAAGATCTATGAAATGTTTTTGAGACAATATGCAGCCAAATAGTGGTACTATATAAAGGACACGAACTTCCTAATTTTTTTTTTTTCCCCAAGACTTCCCTGTTTACCCAGGTCTAATCTCTCTACAGTCCAAGGCTGGGGCTTCCATGCTGCTGTAAGGGGCTTTCCTTGAGGTGTGAGTTGGTATTCATCCTTCAAGACCAAAATACGAAGCGGCAGTGCAACGTCCTTCCCATTTTGTCAGGCTAAAGTAAAGCCGTTCCTCATCTATAAGCCACGAGGGACGTGAACCTTAATACTAGTGATCTGTAGGCTCAGTGTAACAGCAGGGCAAACGGGAATGTTGCTGAACACTTGGCTTAGGGGTGCCATACCCCTGGTGCTTCTCATGAGGGCAGGAGGGAGCATCGTTGCAGAGCACCTCCTGCTGCTGGTGTGGGGCTCAGGGAAAGGAAGATGGGTGCTAGGGAGGAAGGATGCGTGGCAATGACCTTCCAGCCGGGTGCAGGACAACCTATTTCCTGCACTGCTGACTCAAGGGTACAGCGAGCCCTCCCCATGCGTGTCCTTGGTTGGGATTGGGCAAGAGAGTGGAAAACAGCATTCAGGCACCTAAAATTTGCTAGGAAACATGCAAAACTGGGAAAATGACATGAGAGTTTTGGTGCGAGTGTGGGAACGTTCTGCTGGATCTTAATCAAGCATAACTTGACGGCAGAAACGGAAGGAAAGGCATGAAGGTTTTTGGTGCCGGTTGTTTTTTTCCTATTGGCAACTGCTGTCTTTATGCAGAATGCCTTCAGAGTACCGTACGTGCAGCAAACAAGGGCTCTTACAGTTGTCTTGCAATTAGTTTGTATCGCTTTCAGGTGAGTGCCACTAGGCTGGAAGGTCAACCTTGACCCTTGTTTGCACCATGTGGGTATCTCCGGCTGAACAGCTGGGGTGCTGTGTGGCCCCTTCCTGCCCCCAGCGTACAAAACCCACCCTTTGGAAAACCTGACTCCTCCAAGTTGTTTTGTTTTACTATTATAAAAGGAAGACCCAATCGTTAGAGCTTGACTCTGCCCCTTTTGCAGCAATTCAAAGCAAGCGGGAGGTGGGTTTTGTGAGCTGTGCTGCCCATGTCCAGTAGGGCCCATTCTGTCCCTGGCAGGTAGCGGGATTTTGGTACCCGAGCATCTTGTGCACTCAGGTACAGGTGGAACAGCTGGGCCCTGCGGCAGTGCTCCTTCCTACAGCCTCCAAACTCCACTTTCTGATGTGATAAGGACCCATCTCTAGGCAGCGTCTTGGGAGTGATATAAGGTTCTGGGTTTCCCATCTGAATTCATGACTTTTTCTTTTTTTTTTTTTAATTTCTATCATTCTTTGCTTTCCTGCATGCAAGGAGCTGGTAACACAAACAGACATCACATCCATTGCATAACTGTCTCTGACACCAAATCTCTGAATATTCTTTTAGTGCATCTGGAATACGTGGGCAAAGGCTGCAGAATAACCATAATGTTACTCAGCGTTAAAAGCTTTTTATTATTATTATTTATTTTCATCCTGGTTGCAAACTAAGCGTGGACTCCTGTCTTGATTTTACAGATTATTTCATGCTGAAATTATGCCTATTTGCATGGGTAGTCATTCTTCAAAACTAGCCACAGATGCAGTCCTAGGGAGCACGTAGATGTTTTTACAGGTGAACCGAAAGAGATGGGAGCAATTCCAAAAAGTCTGCATGCTGCCTTTGGCAATGTACCCTGTTATTGTGAAGATTGTGCTCTGTTAAGCAAATGTAAAGTTTAATATTAGATAAGCGTCGCACGACAAATATTTTAGTTTTACTGAACGTTAAATTTAAGAAACGGGCAAGAGCGTCCGGAGCTTTCTGTGCACTGTGAGTTTAGCATCGCTGGTTAATAAGTCACAAATTATGTCAAGAGCCTTTTACAAAATGCAAGGAAGTGTGCTATCTCTTTATGCTGTGTTCCTGGGAAACAATGAGAGTTCATATGAAGAGAAGGTATCTTCCTTTCTCACGCGTTTGATTGATGTTACTTCTTTCATCTTCCCATATTTTTTCTCATCTTTTCTGCATGTCACAGGAACTGAGATTCTGTGTATTCAAAATATCACACACGAGAAGGGCTTCACTGGGCATTCGAGATACTGTTCCTGGAGATTTTTCTAAAGCAGAGGGACGTGGCACCAAACATGCCTTGTTTCTGCTATGCAAAATATTTACTGTCGCGTAGGTCAGTGTGCGAAGCACCAAATTTTCAGGCTTTGGTAGCGGGATTTACTTGGAGAACGTATGTTAAGAAAGGAGGGATGCGTGGGGAATTCAGAGCACCACCGAGGTTAGTCACTGGTACACACAGGGCTGTGCTAACGAACTACGTTTTGGTCTTTATTTGATCACATCTATGTAAATATTATAATCCTGGACGTAAAATATTTTAATGCATTTTTGCTTTGCAGAAGAAATGTTTCCCTAATGACTTAAGTGAGGTTCGGTGGTTTTTTTTTTGCTCTCAGCATAAGCCTAAATGCGCCTGTTTCTCTCTGCCTTTCCCTTGCACATATACCATCCTGCCTACAATTAAGAGAAAGTTGACCTTCGAATGTTTATTTACCAGCGTTATCTCTCTTAAAAATACAAACCCACAATTACAGTTTTTATATCGCAGTTGATTTTTTCTTTAATCCAAATTTTACACAAATTCTTGTTTTAACAATAAATCTTAAATAAGGAGTACTTTCATCTTCTTTTGTAACATGTATCTCAATGCCCTAAATTTAATCAATTGGTTGTCAGAGGCTGTGTTCTTCTAATCTACTCTTTCTTCTGAAGATAAACAGTATCATTTTAGGCATTTGTGCAAGAGAATCATATTACTGGTGCTTAAGCAGTTTTTGCTTTTTTAAATCTTAATCCATCTTAAACCAGTGGAGCAGAAATATTTAAAAATGTTTCATTTCAAGCAGAGTGCATAATAAATTGCAATAATTGTAATGTGCCATAAATCCCAGAGCCTATGCATTTTGCATTTTATTCAGGATTGAGGTCAGGAAATTTGGAGAAATTTAAAGAAAATGATTCATCAGTCCTTTTGTTCTGTTGGCCAGGGTCCCAGGATTCTTGAGCTGAGCCCAGCTGACAAGCTTTTGAAGATGGCACAATAACAGTCCAGTGATGCCTGACCATGACAGCACAGCCCTCTTAAGCAGGCAAACCAAGAGAAGAAGAGTTGACATTGGAGTGAAAAGGACGGTAGGGACAGCATCTGCATTTTTTGCAAAGGCAAGAGCGACGTTTTTTAGTGCCATGAATCCCCAAGGTTCAGAGCAGGATGTTGAGTATTCAGTGGTGCAGCATGCAGATGGGGAGAAGTCAAATGTACTCCGCAAGCTGCTGAAGAGGGCGAACTCGTATGAAGATGCCATGATGCCTTTTCCAGGAGCAACCATAATTTCCCAGCTGTTGAAAAATAACATGAACAAAAATGGTGGCACCGAGCCCAGTTTCCAAGCCAGCGGTCTCTCTAGTACAGGCTCAGAAGTACATCAGGAGGATGTATGCAGCAACTCTTCAAGAGACAGCCCCCAAGAGTGTCTTTCCCCTTTTGGCAGGCCGACTATGAGCCAGTTTGATGTGGATCGGTTATGCGACGAGCACCTGAGAGCTAAACGCGCCCGAGTTGAGAATATCATTCGGGGTATGAGCCATTCCCCCAGCGTGGCATTAAGGGGCAATGAAAATGAAAGAGAAATAGCTCCGCAGTCCGTCAGCCCTCGAGAAAGTTACCGAGAAAACAAGCGCAAGCAAAAACTGCCGCAGCAGCAGCAGCAGAGCTTCCAGCAGCTGGTTTCGGCCAGGAAGGAGCAGAAGCGAGAGGAGCGCCGACAGCTGAAGCAGCAGCTGGAGGACATGCAGAAGCAGCTGCGCCAGCTGCAGGAGAAGTTCTACCAGATCTACGACAGCACCGACTCTGAAAATGATGAAGATGGCAACCTGTCTGAAGACAGCATGCGCTCCGAGACCATGGATGCCCAGGCTGGTGACTCCGTCGGCAGGTCAGACAACGAGATGTGTGAGCTGGACCCAGGGCAGTTCATCGACCGGGCGCGGGCTCTCATACGGGAGCAGGAGATCGGGGAGAACAAGCCAAAAAGAGAAGGTCCCAAGGAGAAGGAGCAAGGGCCGAATTCCTTCCATCCTGAAGGTAAACACTTGGCTGAGACGCTGAAGCAGGAACTGAACACCGCCATGTCACAAGTTGTGGACACAGTGGTGAAAGTTTTCTCGTCCAAGCCCTCCCGCCAGCTTCCTCAGGTCTTCCCACCTCTCCAGATCCCCCAGGCCAGGTTTGCTGTCAATGGGGAGAACCACAACTTCCACACGGCCAACCAGCGCCTGCAGTGCTTTGGGGACGTCATCATTCCAAACCCCCTCGACACCTTCAGCAGCGTCCCCATGCCCGGTGCCACTGACCAAACTGAGGCACTGCCCCTCGTCGTCCGCAAGAACTCCTCCGACCAGCCTGCCTCGGCCCCTCCGGCCGGTGGCCACCATGCCTCGCTGCACCAGTCCCCACTCTCAGCCACTGCTGGCTTCTCCACCTCCTCCTTCCGCCACCCCTTCCCGCTGCCCCTCATGGCCTATCCCTTCCAAAGCCCTCTGGGCGCCCCGTCAGCCTCCTTCCCGGGGAAAGAGCGTGCCTCCCCTGAGTCCCTGGACTTGACCCGGGAGACCACCAGCCTGAGGACCAAGATGTCGTCGCACCACATGAACCACCATCCCTGCTCGCCCGCACACCCCCCCAGTGCTGCCGAAGGCCTCTCCTTGTCCCTCATAAAGTCCGAGTGTGGTGACCTGCAAGACATGTCCGAAATCTCGCCCTACTCGGGAAGTGCAATATCCTTTTCTGAAGGCGAGTGTTCGCCATGGTGGCCTGCAGGAGAGGAGCAGAGGTTGACCCATGCTGTGGGGCTGACCTGAGGGTGCTGGGCTGGGGGGTACTGGCACAGGGAACAGGTGGGGGCTAAAACACCAGGTAACTGCAGGTGCTCCTCCAGCCACAGCCTCCAAATTAGAAGAGACGCCTGTCCCTACAACGTTTTAGGCCATTCAGTTGAGTTTCCCTCCCCGCTAGTCAGGAGATGATGATCCTAGCTGTAAACACTGCATGGCCACCTCTTGTTAGAGGGGAGGTTTAGGTTAGGTGTTAGGAATAATTCTTTACTCAGGGCAGTGAGGCAGTGGCACAGCTGCCCAGAGAAACTGTGGTGCCATCTCTAGAGACACTCCAGGCCAGGTTGCCCTGGGCAGCCTGAGCTGGGGGGTCAGCCCTGCCTGTGGCTGGGGTTTCAGGCTTTGAGGTCCCCTCCAAACCAAACCTATTCTACTATTCCTCTACCATGTTAATGGTGGCCTTGCTGGAGCTCACAGAGAGACAGCGTTTAATCCTTTGTGGGTCTCCACCTCTCACGTAAGGGAAATAAAGCACAAAAGGCACAGGTACTGATCTATTCAGGCAGCACCGAGTTCTTTCCCTCACCCAGAGGTCTGCTCCTCAGCTCTGGTGCAGCTGCCTGCTATGCATGATTAACCTCTGTTCAGCCATACACAGAAATCTTTTGTCCTAACGTACACAAAGCAAATTATTTTGGAAAGCTGGAGAGAACAATTAAATATAAAACTTCAGCTGTATTAAATTTGCAGGACACTTCCCCTCCTTGAAAAAAAAAAAATGAAGTCCCTCTTTCTAGCTCTATTTCATGGCTTAGTTTGGGGAAAATTACAGCTCTGCTTTTATTTAGGCATATCCAGACGTAGTTATATTTTTTCCCCCTGCACACCAGTATAGATTATTATCTTCTTTCTTTTTTAGCAGTAACACCTCCCACTCCTTGCATTGTTTCCTCTAACATGGAAGATTTTTATTTCAAGCACAACTGCATTAAAAGTAAATAAAGTGCCATGTCTGCCTGATGCTAAAACTAAGGATTTTGAATAAAGGGAATGGGGGCATCTTATCTCTGCTCCTGCACCTCAGCAGAAGGCAGCAGCACAAGCACAGAACCTTAGAACCTTAGGAGCACATTCCATTCCCAAGTTGTTGGCCATGGCTGTGACCAGATAACTCAGTCCCTGTAGAGTGACAGTGGTGATATGGGGAGACTGTCCCAGCGCTGTCCCATGAGGCAGCTGCACAAGGCTGCGCCTCGCCACTGGGTACCTTCTGGGACCTCAGCAGCTCTGAGAGCTTTTGGGGAATTGCAGCATGTGTCTGTGGGTGTGTGAAGTCCCAGCAGAGTATGGGCAGGGCTGGAGACTTGTGGGATACTTGCTTCAGGGTCATCCACTCATCCTCTGAGGGTCTGCCATCCAACCTAGGCCAAGACCGAGGAAGAACCCTTGCTCTCCAGTATTTTGTGGTTTTTTTTTTGTCTGACCTGTGTGACTAGTCCCATTTCTGTAGGAGGAAGGGCTTGTGAGCACCTTCCCCAGCTGTTGGCGTTTCCAAGAGCCAGCCAGTAGCAGGCATGACATCTGGAGGACTTTTTTCCTGTTGGCAGCAGGGAAATCTTTCCCTTGCCTTATATACCGTATGGCAAAACAGGGGAGTCAGTCCAAAGCCAGCATCATTCACAGTCACTGCCAGTTACTTTCAGAGGTCCAAACTGAAACTCATTCTCAGTCACATGCTGAGAAGCGAGTTGCGATGCTCTCAGAGCAGTCCTGAGGTCAGCACGAGTGGCAGCCGAGGGCAGCAATCGGGCCAGAGCAATTAAGTCATTCCTACCACACAGTGTAATGGGTGCTGATTATAGTGATGTCAAAGTATTTCTCCCATCCTAGGACAGGAGCCCAAGGGGTATAAAGCGTGTGTGGCTGCAAGTGGTCTTCTCTGCCCAGCACATCCCTGCTTCCCCCTTGCTATTTCTCCCCCTTTCTCCCGCCTTCCTCACTGGCAGTCCTTAGCAGAGCTCTTGCTGGAACTAGGGTGAGAGTGCCGTGCATGGGGCTGAGCCAGAGCAGTGAGCACTGGGGCCGCTCCACCTCCATCCTTGCCCTGCTCCTTTCCCGGCTGTTGGGGAAGCGTTCTGTCTGGCCGGGGTTTGCATGCAGAGCTGCTAGGAAAAGCAGATTTACTAAAGAGCATTTGTACACGATGTGTGCTCTGGCGCACAGTTCAGCTCGGGGACGTTGTTGTTGTTTTCCAGCAGCAGCTCATTTGCCCAGGTAGCCTGCAGTTTCCAGGGAAAGGCGCGGTATGGAGGTTGGTTTGTTTGTGGTAGGTTCTGTTGCGGTGCTTTTATTTTACATGGTTGAGTGTGCACACACAAGGAGTAGATTTCTTCGGAGAAGCAGATCTTTCTTCCCTGCAGAAAGCAACATCTGTTTTCCTGGACAATACAGGCAGGATGAGAACATAAGACGGGCGGATAGAGCCAAGTTCAGGTTTTAGTGGTAGGCAAACGCGCTGCACCAGCCCGCTTTCTGTTTGTTTCTTTTAACCAGCGCTTGTAAAACGCGTCTGATCGTTCTTTGCTGAATTGCAGAAGGAAACGGTTAATGTTTGCGTATGTTGCTGAACAAGATAAGATGCACCTGCAGCATGAATTCCCGTCTTGGTCCTGAATGCAGTCTATATCTTTGCAAACTAATCTGTTTAATCAAATATTAAGTTTTATTCAAATTCCGAAAGAAACAGACAGCCAATTGTTTTTCTGCGTGGTCTTCCTTTGTCATGCATCCTCTTTGCATCTCAAGAAAAATAGCCTTGTTCAGTCCCCAGACATTTGCATAGACCAAAACTGCAGCACAACAGCAGCCTGTGTGCCGCTGAGACATTGGGAAAGGTGAAGGAGTTGGGTGCTCTCAGCCTGGCAGGAGGGTCTGGGACACGAGTGAAACTTTCTGCCATTTATTATTTTAAGCAGAATTCCCATCCAACTGGAATGAGTTTCGCAGTCCCAATATGTGAAAGCTATAATTAGCGAATTACAACATTTCAAAATGAGGAGTTATTACATCTGACTAGAATTAAACTAATTAAACTTAAAAAAAGAAAAAAAAGAAAAAAAAAAAGACGTGATTGTACAGCAAACTGGTTAGCTCGGTGCTGCTGGTAAAACCTGGGCAATGGGGGAGCTCTTTGAGCTGGCCCATCCTTTGGGAGGTCTGGAAGATGCTCTGAGATACAGCGATTCGGAGCTTAGCAGCTGAGGTGTAACTGAAGGAGCAGCTTAGCCTTGCCAGTGCAGGTTGCCTACCTGATGCAGCCCCTTCTTGACTCTTTGCCTTCAGCTCAGCGCTAGGACAGCCCGCTGGAGCTTTTCTGGGAGCTGTGGATGGGGGGAACAGAAGTGAAAGAAATCCCCACTGAAAAATATTTTTGCAACAGAGGAGAGAGCTCCCCAGGAGAATTAGGGTGCAAATGAGCCAAACGCTACCTCTCAGCTTCCCTGGATAACGCGCACAGGAGTGCATCTAGGTTTCATTCCCAGTCTTTCTCTTCCTATTTCTTAACGCTGTGCCTTTTTGTTGCTGCCGGGTGAGGTGAGGCGGCGTCGCACCGGGTAAGCACAGTGCTGAGCTCTCAGGTTGTTTGAACACTGCTTTAGGTTCAGCTGCAGTACACTGTTCCTCTGATCTTTTATGTTCCTGAGCAGATGTCTTTCATTAATTTATGGATTTATCAACTTTTCTTTCTCCCCTCCTTTTTTTTTTTCTTCCTCTTTTTTTTTTTTTTTTTTTTTTTTTACACCTGGCAGCTGGCTCAAGTTTCAGCAGTTATTGTCTATTTTGCATTACCCATAGAATTGAATGTCATCTGTCTTCACAAAGCTATAGCTGGGAGAATTGAGGCAAGCCACACGAGCTGCTGGGACGGAGCTTGTTTGCGTTCCATTCGGCACCCCTCCTCCCTTTACCTCCTTAATATTTATTTGTGCTCGTTTTCTTTCCTGGCCTTGAATGGGGCTTAGCTCGTGTTCAGTACAGCTGTATGTTTACTGAATCTATTTCATCATGAGTCATTGTGCGTGTGTAAGTATCCTGGAAACAGCTAGTGCTTTCTTGGAAGAACAGTTGCTTTTCAGCCCAAGCACTTAAAAAGGAAATTAAGCAATTGGTCAGTTCAGTTCTTTTTTTTCTGAAATAGCAATGGGTTATCTAATTCCTCGCTCTTAAGTCTGTCATTAACTATTTTTTGCTAGATTATTACAGATCAGATCTTTTATCACAGCGCAGCGTTAACCTTAGGATCAAGATACACAGATCGGTTGCGTATTCGATACAGCTTTAAGGCTGCCAAGTGCTTAGGAACAAGTATAATTTTAATAGAAAATGGATTTCTGGGAATTTGAGTCTTAGAACATCTTTTAATACGTGTTTCATTCAATATCAATATCCCCTGGCATTAGGGCAGAAAATATTTAAAAATCCTAAATGCAGAAGGAATCAAAATGCTTAGACAACTGCCTAATATGCTTAAATCCAGCAAATAGGAGAGCTTTTCCTTCCTGAAAGTTTAAGTCTATCCTTTAGCTCACGCTGAAAGAAAATGTGTGCCGTACCCGATATTAGCATGTCGGCGGCGACCGAGGAATCACAAATTAAGGAGGCTTAGGGTTTTTATTTCTTTTACTTTTTGAAGTTCCCCCTCAGACTCCCTCTCCCCTGAAACGATCGCATAACAAAGTGGATTTCTGGTGCAGAAGTTTTGATTTGTCTAAAACTCTTATCTCTAAGCAATAGGTGACAGCTTGCTACTATTATTTCACTTACGTATTTTGACAGATGGCACTGCAGAGTGTAATGCTCTTTTAGACTTCTCTATCAGTCTAATGGAGGTAACTGGAGGTTCTTTCAACTCTTCTCTTGGCACAAGAAGTATGTCAGTCATAAATTATCTTCTTTGTAATCAGCGAGCATCTAAAACAAAATGCAAGTTCGGCTCAGCCGTTCTCCTTCTACTTCCAGATAATAAGAGGTTTTTAAACTAATGTTATTGATGACTTTTCTTTTTTTTTTTTAATGCCACATTTTTTTTTTTCAGTCTGAAAATGAATCTTATAGCTGGAATGAAGGAGAGGGGCTCCGCCGATTTCACAAATTAGAGAAAAGGGTTTTTTTTTTTAATTGAAAAAGCCTTGCTAATCAGCAGTAGCCTGCTATAACGTTGCGCCCAAGTTCCCGATGCAGGAGATGCTCGGTGCCGGCATTCTCCCAGCCCCAAAGTGAGGGCAGGGAGGCTGCGGTGTGCTCACAGACGTGGCCAAGCTTTCTCCTCTGTCAGGTGTGAAAGGAGTGAGGTTTTCAGCAGTTACATTTAGGAGAAACAGACCTCAGAGAAGCTTCTGGGAAGAACCCTTAATTGACCTTGTGGGGGCCACACTCATTTTCTCCACGTGCATCTTCATTTCTGATAAATTATAAAGCCATTAATTTGCTGAGGAAATGGCAGGGCCAGCCTGCGGCGCAGATGTGACCAGAGCCGTCCTCGTGCACAGCGCACAAAAGAGAGCCAAGGAGCCGGGAGAAAATCAGCAAGCCGAGATGGTTATGGTTAGCTTTGCATTCCCTTGGGAACTGTTTTCGTTGCTTCTGTTTACAGATCTAAAAGGTAATGATGTTTCCAGGATAAATAGGCTGCGTTATAGGGTAAGTGGCCACTTATTGATCCGCTAGCCCGCGTCCATCGATCGTGGAGCCCCAAACGCGTCTTTCTCCGAGGAGGAGTTAACCGGCTCAACCAGAAGGCGACAACATAGGTCGTAGGGGCTCTGCCTCTCGGAAAATTTGGCTTTGATTATCGAGGCAGCGCTGTAACGGGATTAGAGGGAGCAGCTCAGGATGCTGGGATGGGAGCGGAGCAGGTGAAATGTGCTGCCTGCGGGAGGCATTGCTCCAAGGGCTGGAGCACCCCGTGCATGGCACATCCACTCAGTTCACTCGGCACACACAGTGCAGTGCTGAGGGGAAACGAAACTTGGGCTGGACTTCCAGAGGAGAGGGAGAAAAAGCTCCTGATAAGTTCTGTGTGGCGCATGTTTCCTTAGCAACAAGTGAACATACATATGGTACACAAGCTGTAAACTTGCAGAATTCCCAAAACTGATAGGAAATAGAAGGTTTGGGTTGTGTGTCTCCTCATTCCTAATTTTGCCATTTACAGAAAATCACAGCATGGTCATTTCAGTCTCCCACAGGCTGGAGGTGCAGTGTGTGCACAGGGCACACTCAGAAGCAGCCTTTTCAAACCAAGCGTTTTCCTTTACTAATTCAATCCTACATGCAGGAAGGCTTGTCGCCGAACCACTTGAAAAAGGCCAAGCTCATGTTCTTTTACACCCGGTACCCAAGTTCCAATATGCTGAAAACCTACTTCTCAGATGTAAAGGTAAGAAAATCTCTTCCCCTCCACGTTCTTACTGCATGCTGTGTTGGGTCACAAGGAAGTTTGGTGTTCTCAGAGGTCAGTGGCACTTCTGAGTGTGCAAAGACATAGCTGACTTCTTCCTTCCCCTGAGGTTATGCCCTGCCTGTACCTGGTTGTGGAAAGGGGAGGTTGGAGGATTGGGAATTAAAAATGAAAATTAAAAAAAAGTCATTAGCACTTGAGAGCAAAGTAAGAATTATTGTTACGGTAAGCTAAACAATTTCCTTTATGCATATCCTATCGAAAAAGAGATTTGTGGTGGTAGAAATGTGCTTCCAAGAACACTTTGGAGCAGTTCTCAAGTGTTCCCTTATTGTTTCATTTCGGTTGGTTTCCTCATATTTGTGCTTACATAAGCACAGTGCAGAATCCCTTTCTTTCCGTCAAAAAGAAACAGTACATTGAAATTCTCCATGCAGAAGCTGCTTAAAAACAAAAGTGATGATTGTCTCTTATTTACAACTTAATTTGTTGTTGATGCAGAGTACACTGAGCATAAGGAGGATGAATAAAGTGACAGATTCAGGCCACATTATTCAAATGAGGATATGAAAGCTGTCGACATACAGCTGCATCCTCCCTCATTCTACAGAATATTAGGACCTCCTGATTTTTTTTCTAAAAGTAATTGTTCCTTCACATCAACTTGATTTTGTGTTAATCATCTAAGTTTTTTTTTTTTTTTTAAACATAGATTGGGTTTTAATGATTATAATGGT
>PPHD01000576.1:35001-40001 GCA_002909625.1 Bambusicola thoracicus | reverse complement strand
ATCAAACGCTCCACAGCATTGCAGGCTGGCAGGGGACTCTGGAGGCCACCTGGTCCAACCCCTGCTCATGTGGGGACACCCAGAGTGGGTTACCCAGAATAAAACAATCGCTTGAACTAAATGTGCTCATTTTCCCCTTGTAATGATTTGTCGGCATTAATGAAGACCGTGGTGGATGGCAGCAGTGTGCATGGTGCAGGCCCTCAGGTGACTGTGGGAGCGAATATGCGAGGGGAAGCTCATGGTCAGGGACAGTGGGAAAGTGGTGGTGGAACACGTTTTATTACTGTTGGGCTTTATCTGCACCTGTCACTAATTGGTAAGTTGAGTAATGAGCCCTGTCCTGTAGGAGAAGTGGCATTTGTTGGTATATGATGGGTAGATTCCCGCCTAAAATCCTTCAGGTTTTTTTGTTTTGTTTTGTTTTGTTTTGTTTTTAATCAGGGTCCATTGTTACAGCACCTAAGTTCAGGTAATGCAAAAAAGGGTCTAAGCAAGGGCTCACTCAGCTCAGCCTCTTGTAGGAGAGAAATTGCATGGACAGGACAGGAGAAGAAAGGTATGCAGAGGATGTTCCCTGTGTATCTACCATTTGCCTCAGCCAGCAATGCCAGATCTATGCCCCAGCACCTGAAGGGATCAGGATGGGCTCTGTGTATGCCAGGATGTAACAGGAAGATGCAAGAAAAGAAAGGGAGACATGCAAAGGGATAAGAGTTGCTAGATTTTCTTCTGTCAAAATGTTCTTAAACTCCCTCAGGCTTTTCCTCCTTTTAGTTGCAACTGTAATCCCATTTGCAGAACATAGACTGAAATGCTCTTTTCTCTCAAAAATTCTTGTTGCTTTACAATTTCAGATACTTGTTTCTGCTTTTCAAAACATTTGTTGCAATACTAATGTCAACAGATAGCTTCAGTGAAGAAGCGTGTGGATCGTATAGGTGTTCTCAGGGAGACAAGAAATGCGAGTTTGATTTGTTTAGTGCTGCCAGTGGTGGCTGCCTCCTTAGTAAATGGATCTAACTGTTGGTGGGAAAGGAGCTCCTTGCTCCTTTCCCCAGTGCTGGAGGAAATGGCCTTCAGACATCTTACAAAAGACAGAAATTTGCAGATCCTTTCACAAAGCCTTTTCTGTGTTATTTGAGATAATGAGAATTTCTCGGAGGTTCAATTCTTGGTTTTGCAGTGAAAATCCAGCAGTTATGAGGTCATTAAACTGTATGGTGCAGTTTTTAGTGTAGCCTATGCAACTTTTGCCAATAAATGCCTAGCCCTTCCCCCACAAGCTGCAAACCAAAAATGACAAGTACTGTAATGTTGAAATTGGATCCAAAGGGATTTAGCAAACTGAGCATTTGCCATATTTAGTGTCATCAAAGTTCCTTCCTCCCATACTTCAGCGATGCATTGCTGATCTTCTGATTAGTCTGATAGACTGTTTCTCTTAAATCGCTTGCCCTACCCTTCCTAAACCTTCCTCCTTGTCTCTTCTTGGGTGAAATTCATGCATATACTTGCATGCATAAATATGCCTAAATTGACAACTAGGGAAAAAAAAGACGATAAAGCTAAAATGTGCATTTGGTCCATATCTAGCTGTGCCATTGATTTACTTAGGAATCGGTGACACTGTGTTTCATTCCCCGTGCACTGAAGCTGACAGCTTTAAGCAAAGTCAAATAAGATGTTTAACAAACCACATGCCCTATCGTTTTTAGCCTTGCCACTGTACCCTCATGGCTGCGAGCCAGAGACAGATACACCACCTCCTCCTGCCACACAGCTCTGCCTGTGTTTGTGTATGCACGTATGTTTACATGTGTGTAGCTGCTTCCACATTTCTCTTGCTATGCATTTTGCTGGAAAAATCAGTGCTGAATGTAGCTGCACACAATAACTTTAAACTAAGATTTGAAAGCTGAAAATAACAAAATAACAATTTTTTCTTTTTTTTTTTCCTTTTTTTTTTTTTTTTCTGTGAAAAATGAAGATGCCCCTCTTCTGAGGCAGTTCTGCCAGGGAGGGAGAAGGTGGCATGTAGTGGTGAATGAAAGCCACAAATGTCAGTGTCCCGGCACAAGTGCCGAAGTTGATCAGAAAGAGGGGACAGCTTGCTGTGCCACTTGATATCTGTCTCGTCTGTGATGTTGCCATAGGCTCTTGAATGCCAGCTGCAATAATTAAAGTCAGGTATTGTTGCTATGCATCACAGCAACAAAAATAAAATAAAATAAAATAAAAATCCTAAATGGTTCTGTAGCTCTCTTATAAAATCTTTCTTAAAAGATATCATCAGAGCTCACAGTTATGACTCTGACAAAACGGTTTCAAGCAAGGGAGACACCACGCTGTAAGTTTAAATTAAAATATGGTTAGAAAATTATTTATTTACTTAAAATAAGCAAAAGAAATTGTCCTGAAGACAACAGCTGGATTTCAGCCTTGCTTTGGCTCCTGCTCCTCCATCACTTTTGCTCCCTGATGTTTTTTGTAGTTACCATCATTCTCCATGTATTAACATCCCTGCAAAATACCCTGGTCCTTCTTGCGCTCGTTGAACAAGTCAGGCCCAGCTCTGATGTCGCAGGCTCCCATGCTTATGCCTGGCATTTTGTTTGATGCCTTCCCACCTGCTCTGTGCACTCACCACGCTCCTCTGCATAGCTGCCAGATGTGAGCCTGCTGTAGCATGGAACGTACCTACTTTTGCAGATGTGATTACTTGAGATCGATCGTGATAGCAAAATACCTGCCAAGCTGCACTATTTTCACAAGAATTTGGGTACAGTGAGGTGACATGGCAACTGTTTCTTGGTCCTGGCACATGTCATCATCTAGAAGAGGGGAGACCATTTTTAGGAAGTTTGCTGTACTTTTGCCGGTGGGGAGCCATGTTAGTGGGGAAGAAGCTCGCTAAGGCCAGTTGTGCTGCTGTCTTAGTGGAACATACTTAATGGACTTTGAGTTAGTCCCGTAAATGTCTGTGAGATTATGTAAAACAATTCGAACACCACCACTTATAAAGTCCAAGTAATAACCCTGTCACATAAGTGCCCTGCAAACCCTTGAGAGGAACATTGGCTGCCAGCATTTTCAGAAGTGATAATGGTTTTAGGCCAGTTCCATTTTGGGATGCTCAACTGGAGATCTGTTAATGAGAGCCACTTTGTCAGGAGGTCCTCGATGGTCCATTTTCTGACAGTGATGTGTGCCCAGTTCTGCATCCAAAAATTAAAACATCCTAAATTACTGAAAATTCTGGCCACTCATGTGACTATTTTAGGAACCTGTGTCACACGCGCAGAATCACAGTGAATGTTTGAGGTTGGAAGGGACCTCTGGAGATCATCTGGTCCAACTCCCTTCTCAAGTGTCCTTTCCCAGTTGCATCTGCAGGATTCATCTCAGTCTGAACTGGCGCTCATCAGGAGAGTTAAAGCCTTCTAACCTGATTCTGATCTAAACTGAGGCCTTGTATATGTGTTTTTAGCTTTATGAAGGCACTGTAAAGGAGAATTTATAACCACCCTAGCGCTCCTTTACACAGCTCGAGCAGTGTAAAGTGGTCTCAAGAGAAGTGAAAATCAAGTCAATAACTGCTAACTTCCATCTCTGAGCTTGCATGCTCTTCCTCTACAAAGTGCAGCGGCAATCTGAGCACTTGTAATGGGAACAGAAGTGGGCCTAGGCTGACGGGACGGTTGCTTATTTTAGTATTACACTCCTCGCATTTTTTTCCTCAGCTGTATACTTCCTCATTCAAGGGCTTTATTGTTGTAGTTTTTCAACATCGTTCTCCACATTCTTAAAGAAAAAGTCGGAATGCTTCTCTCTTGCAGTCTGCAGCAAGGAGAATGAAGCTGAATCTGCAGTTTAAGAATTACAAGCATAACTGTTCTGATACCTCTAAAGAAAAAAATGAGATGTCTTCTCATTCTTTCTCACTTAAAAATCTTGCTGTCAGGAAATTTAATTGATGCCCTCAGGTCTTTTTCCTTTTGTGTTGTTTTGTTTTCTAAATTTCAAGGAGGATCTCTTGTGAAACAGCAAAGCTTTCCATC
Organism: Bambusicola thoracicus; assembly: GCA_002909625.1. Classification (NCBI taxonomy): domain Eukaryota; kingdom Metazoa; phylum Chordata; class Aves; order Galliformes; family Phasianidae; genus Bambusicola; species Bambusicola thoracicus. Next base: position 35,940 of record PPHD01000576.1, on the reverse strand, counting down.
AAAACTGTGCAGGAATCGGAGCCGATCTGTAAATTGAGTAAGAAAAGCCATGGCTTTCAGTAGCAGGATCGTGCCGTGCACGTATCAATTAATGCTGCTTAATCAGTTTCTGCAGTTGGTGGAACTGCAGCTTGTAGTTGGAAGCTATTAGGGAGGGAATCACAGGAGGAATACTGTTGCTGGACTACGCTCGTTTTTTATGTTTGTGTCCTCCGGATTCAAGGTGTTTGTATAATGAAGTTGGCACATTGATATATGATCTATTTTTTAATGTCATTACAATTTTAGTTCCCTCTGCCTTTTTGTCATTGGGTTACATTTAAGCACAGCAAGATCAACTTTAAACTTCCTTACTCAACAGCTTTATTAGTTATAACGTACCGTGACCTTTCTCAACATTCTTAAAGAAAAAGATACAGTGTAATGTCACTTTACTTTGCTTATTGTTCTTTGTTGTGGTGAACAAAGCATTTTCTACAGTGGCTATAGCACATAATTATACAGCTTTCAATAGCGGTGTCTTGGCACATATCAAAGTTCAGAAGAGCCTTTAGAAAAAAAAAGATGTTTTGTGGCAGCCTAGGGAGGGTCTCATCTTTCCTTCAGAAAATAGTTCAAGGCTCTTCTGTCAAGCTTCCCTACTTAGAGCTTTTTCTCCTCCTGCTTCATAAAGTTTAAAGGGGATTCAGTGGAGTTCTATGATCTATTTCCTTTGAAAGATTGTTCCTTTGCACAGAGAAGTCCTTTGACTTCAAGAGTTCACAGATTCATGTCTTTAGGTATCATATGTCTGACCTTATCAGTTACTCTATTTAATGTAGGAGAAAAAGTCTCAACTCTTTGTGTTTGTCTGTTTTGCCTCTGTGAAATGATTTGGTGAAAAGACCATCCTTTTTAACACACCACTGAGAGGCCGTTTCTGACTGTAACCTACCCTGT
>PPHD01000576.1:22986-34922 GCA_002909625.1 Bambusicola thoracicus | reverse complement strand
AAAAAAAAAAAAAAAAAAAAAAATTGTCCTTGTGTTTTGTGTATGGATGATTTCACAGTGAGAATAGAATTATACAAGGACAGGCACACATAAAAAAAATCTTTTGCTCTCTTTTTCCTAAATGATCTATTGGCTATTTTGGTGGCTGCTACTCTGGTTCCCCAACAGGCACGACCATTTAACAAACACAGAGATAGCGGCTGGAGTGCTGGGCCAGCAGTAGGTTTTCCCTTGCTTCGACCTACCCCAAAGGCCTTCATAATTAATTGTCCTTCAGAGATGAGGAAAGTTCAGAGACAGTGTGTGTAGCGATGTCTATTGTCTGACATTCAGTTCTCCTTCCCTCAGCTCTTTTTCTTCGTTCCACAAAGGGTTATCAATAGGAGCAGGGAGCAAGCTCTCTTCTAACAGCTGCTGGTGGTGGCGGTGCTGTCTGCAGAAGGTATCATTGTGTTCAGCCATCTATGGATTAAATGGCTGCAAAAGTTCTAACAACCTTTTCAAACGGGCGTGTTTATTTCATCTGGATTACACAGACCTATTTAGCTAATTAAAAACTTTCTCAGAGCCCCTTCTCTTTTATGCGGAGGGGGAAAAAATGGCAACGCTGCTGTCATTATGAAGAAGGGCTGTCGTGAAACTTCGGTAAATAAATGAAGAATTCGATCAGTCCGCTTTGATCGAAATGCGCCAAATAAGCGTTGGTTCATCTGTTGAGTTGGTCTGTGCTTTTGTTTGGTTTTGTTGTTTGTTTTATTTTTTAATCTTAGGAAAAAGAAGGGGGCACAGTAGAAAAAGCATAAAAGAAAACATCGGTGTAAGCTGTAACTGAAACAAACACTTGACAATAGAGTAAAACTGCCAGGGTTCGTCCTGCCTCTGCTCGTAACATCAAAGTGCAAAGAAGCCGGAGTTGGCTAAACAGATTATTAATACTGTTGCACCTTCTGCAATTCATTTGGAGACTCCTCTGTGGCGTAATTATTAAACTTCACATAAAACAGGACAAAATTATATACGTGCTTCCTTGTTTCCCCTGATGGTACGCTACACAAAGATACGATGCGGTTAGTAGATACGCAAGAAGTACAGTCAAATTAGGGCTGTTTATTAACGATCATTATGTTACTGTTCCAATTAATTGGGCGAAGCCAAAAAAGACAAATACAATCGTTCTTCCACTGAGCAGTTTTACTAGCAAATTAGGGAGGTTTTAATATCTTTTTTAATCTTAAAAAAATATATTAAAATAGGGCTCTACGTCAGACCTTTACCTGTATTCCTTATAAATGCATCACTTTGCCACGAAAAGAGATAATCATGTAGAACATTTTCTGGGATCCATCTCACTTCCTTAATGCTAAGAAGGACTGCTCAACAATCGAGATCAATTATTGCACGATTAAGTTATTAGGCCTGGCATTTGGAAACAGGTTTTCTGTATTTAAGAAGAAATCGCATACAAAGTAGATGCAGCTAATACAGTAATGCAAAAAAAGATCATAAAAAATTAAAGTTATTCTTATGAATCTTTCATTAGAAGCAATGAAAAGGGACACTGGTGAAGCCAAGTGCTTTGTTCTTCTGAGCTCCTCTTGGAGGGCCCGATCCTGCAAACCATTACGTGCCTGAGTGTTCCTCCTGCCAGAGTCCTGGTGGCGCCTGCAGCGAGTCCCCTCCTCTGTCACCGTTCGCCCAGGCGGGCCCATGGTGAAGGGCGGGCTGCTTTGCTTCAGCAAACAGATGCTCCCTCTAAAAACGGGCAAAAAGTCCTGCAAAAAAACGTGCCGCCGAGTCGCACAGCTGTACCGAGGCAGACGCTTGCTTTTACGCAGGGAGAGCTGTTGGGAAACGATTTAAGGCTACTCAGAGCTTTTCAGATTACTCCCCACCGCAAATAACATGTTAAGTACTAAATTGCCCTAAGCGGTGTTTTATTACTGATCAATAAAATAGTAATCTTGTCTTTTAGCGTGGAAAAATATTTTAGTGGGATTTTTCCTGCTTTCGTTCCTGGATAACAGTAAACCAGTGAGCACAGCCACCAAAAAAAGCCAAGCCCATCCTTGTTTGTTTCTAATTTTGCTTTGGGGGAATACTAGGATTGTTCCAGCTGAACAGTGCAGGGTTTCTGTGCGTGCGCCTGTGAGTGCATGGAGCGGCAGTGTGCTGTGCTTTGCCTGGGTGAGGCTTTTTGTCTGGTCTTTCGGGTTTTTTTTTGTTGTTGTTCTTTTTTTTTGTTGTTGTTGTCATTGTTAAAAAGATTATAAATACATTTTATAAAAATTAATACTACCAGACAAGCTGGAGGGAACCTGGGCAACCTGAATAGGGAGGCAACACTTCCCATGGCAGAAGAATTGAAAGTGGGTGGTCATTAAGGTCCCTCCCAACCCAAGCCATTCCATGACTGCATGATAGCCCATGCAGTGCACAGACTGTGTGATGTGTTACCAGCCTGTCATGACTATCAGCAAACACCTCCTTGTTTTTATTGGGGTTATTTGGCTGCCTTCTCAGATAGCTCCCACTGAGCAAATTCCCTCTGTGGGAATTGCACATCACAGTGAGCCCAGAAACAAGGAGCCAGGGCCTGAGCTCTGTGCAGAATGTAAGCCTGTGTGTGCAGATGGCCTGGCAGGTGAATGCTCTGCCCTAGGTGTGCATCTATATAGACTGCTATGAGCACTGGGACACACGTGTACGATAAGCACGCTACCTTTTCTCTCGGGAGTGCTCAGGCAAGCTGTATGCTCGTTCTGCAAGACACAAGCAGTTAACCAACACTCACATGAGGAAGTCATCATGCTCAGGGGAAACACGCGACATCCATCAGACCATAAGCTTGTCATTAAGCAATTGCAACGTCACTTGAAAATTAGGGAAGCAAAAAAATAAATATGTTAGAAGCAGCTTTTCCTACACCATGGCCTACTGAGCCATGGTTAGCAGGCAGTACTTGTCAGAACCAAAATGAACACCTGCAAATGTCAGTTTCTATAAATAGTCTGTTCTTCAGAACTAGAAAATACATTTTGTTTTACTTGACAAGTCAGACTTGAACCATTTGTACTCCCATTTGTTTTTTAATTCATCTGCCATAATATATCTTAATGATATTCTTCTAACATCCAGAAATGCAGCTTTATCTAGAGCCATTTTTTTAAATCCCCTTTCATACAGAAGAATATTACCAGCCTGTGTTCCGCAAAAAACTGGGTGACATATTACAAGTTTACATCCTGGCAAGACTGAAGAGATCTCATGGAGACACTTTTCAACAAAAGGCCTAAAAAGCAATAGATAGGTAACAGGTAGACAGATAGATCAGTAACCCAGGCTGCTTTGAAAAATTAGAGCCTCCTCTACCATTTCCATATTAGAAGTCATTTAGTTTTGCAGAGACCGCTTGGAAGTATCACAAAGCTACTGACAAACCTAACTTGAAGAAGCATAAGACTGTGCCCTGTTTAAAGTTAGATACAAATGTGAACACACTGCATGGAGTCGGTTTGTCTTCAGGCAGACATACACTTCGTGTTAGTTAGAGCTGGAACACTTATCAAAGAAGCCATGAGTCCAGAATAGCATTTCAGTAAGCTGCCAGACAAAACCTGTGCAACAGGACGCATTCTGAAAACACAACGGCCACATGCCTAAGAGAGATGAAGACAGACTCATGCATAACAGCACTGGAGGGTTGTCGTCTTGGTACTTACTACAGGGGTGGAGCAGGGACACTGACTTAGAGAGTGAGAGAGCCTGAAGGAGGGATCGGCCACTGTTCATGGGAACACCATCTACAGAGCAGGGACAAATCCTTTACTGTTTACAGCCTGCTAATACCTTCTCAAATAATAGCAAGTAGTTGTTCTCAAGCTCAGCATATTGAAAAGTTTCCATCAAAAACAGACCGTTATTTCCCACTTTTTCCTCATATTCATTTTGAGAAAGATCAGCCTTCTGCCATTGTGCTTTGGTGTTTACCTCACTACAGTGCAGGGTTTTTCTGTGCTTTACTCAGGCACCGCTGAGCCCTGAGTGAGATGCCACCAGCACTGGCAGCTGGGCAGAGGGATGGGGGCAAGTTTCTAGCAAGCAGACACCTGAAGGGACCCAGACACAGACGTGTCACAGCCTGCAGAGGTCAGGGTGAGAGTTAGGCATCTGTGACCCTACTGCCAGCAGCTGGTTGTGCAGCACATTTTTGCTGCACAAAGGCCTGTTTCAAAAGCATGGCAAGGAGGTTTCCACAATACAGGGAAACATCTAGCACAGACTGACTTAGGGGGAAGAGAGAAAAAAATGAAAGGGACGTAAACTCAAGCCCAAATCAGGTTGGAGCAGGTAATGATGTCTGAATGAAACTTAATGGTCTGTGACACCAACAGTCCCTTTGGCAATGAGGTCAAAAGAACTTGGTTTTAAGTCTAAGCACACATGTTGCAGAGCTCTGTTTATCATTTATCCCATATTTCCACGACAGATTCTCTTTATTTACTTCTTCCTTGTTTTCACAAAGACTTCTCACTAACCTGCTGGATAAAAACGGTTGCAAACACATAAGTGAAATGGCAAAATACAATGCAGCTACATGCTGCAGTAGATAATCCTCCTCACAAGACAACCTGAAGTCTTACTATGTATCTTAAAATAAAACACATTAGAAATAATACGTAAGAAATTACAGTAAAAGAAATTCATTTTCTACAACACAGGAAGTGAAGTGATCGAAATTGGACTGAGCCCAGCCCCACTAGAGAACAGCACTGGAAAACAGGTCCAAATCTCTGTGAGACACTTCCAGCTTGGCTTGCTGGAGGAGGTGGGTTCTGATTGTGGAGAAGACCATAGCACATGCACCACTTTTAGACATTCTTCAGGATCTAAGGGAAGCTGGGGCCCCCCATTCCCTCTAGGCATTTCTGTGCCATCCTTAGTATCCTTTCAGTTTCCACAGGGCAAACAGCAGAAGGTTAGGGTAAGGCTCTTTTTTCTTCTCTAGGAAAAGAAGATGACTCTTGTCTGCATTACTTTTTCTGACCTAAGCACTCTCATTGTCACAAATCTTATGTCTTCCCAAGGATTAGCTGCTATGGGTGATATGATGAGCCAGGGCATGGCAGAAGAGCAATGGAAGATGGCAGGGGTACCTAAGGGCAACTAATCTGTTCTACCACATGCACTGGTGTGATCTGCATGTTCACGGACTTTGGGCATACAACTACCAGGAGGAGGGCAGACCTCAGTAAAGAGGTCAGCACTGGGTTGAACCAGGTGAACATGAGATGGGGCTGTGCATATTCAAAGCCAGAGTAGAGCTGGCACTGACCTTCACCTGAATCACCAACTGTGAAGTCCTGAAGAATGCGAGGTCTTCCCAATGAATCTTTGGGTGAGGAACAGGAATACGAGCGTGACCGAATTCCAGAGGGTGAGCATTCCTGCAACAAATTGCAGCAGATAAGAACTTGTATTGGTTTGAAATTAATCAGCAGCAGAACCAAATGAACCAGTGGCAGAATTTCCAGAAGAGACAGCCGATTTTATAAATAACTTCAATTGCTTTCAGTAAAGCTTTAAATTTAAGTACAATTACTGACTACTTCACTTGAACTCTTACACAGCCTGTCATAGTTTTGTCATGAAAAATTTTAGTATATTTCATGAAATAATTTTTGGATGCAGGTCAGACTAAGAGAAAGCTTGCATTTTTCTCCAATTTTGTGGCAAGAAGCATTCAGTTAGTTTTGTGCACCATTATGTCTGATGAGTAAGTTATGTTTGTTTACTGTGGAGGTCATTAATTCTTTGTGTTTTAATACTACGAGAACATTTCGAACAGTCTAACACCTTGTCATGGCAATTAGTGATAAGAAAACAATTATCCTCTCTCTCTCCCCACTGCTTTTTTTGGACTGTACTTGAAAAGACATTCTGGTTCCAAATTATGCCCATGATACAGCTTGAAAGGAACTTGCCATGATTTGTCAATACACCATTTAAATTTCAAGAGGCTACTCCTAAACTGCTTACCTTACTGCTTTTGAAAGTAGCCCTAACAAAATCAACTGCTTGCACAGGACTTGTTTCTTCCTTAAGGAAATCATTTGCTGAAGTTTAGACAAAACTAAACTTTGGTAAGATGCTATTCTAATAAAATATTAAAAATCCTCATGAATATAAAATAACCATGTATACATGTCTGAAGTTCCCAGAAATGGCATGAGGGTCTAAAGAAAACAAAGCAGCCACAATATTTTGGAAATTATAATCAGGAGGAGAGATTTGCACCGTTCATCGTACAAAACCCAGCTGACTCTCCCGGAGTCTGGCAACTGCTTTAAAACAGGCAGCAGACTGGTTTTATCCTGTTGCCTTTTTGCATTACTGCAGCTGGTTAAATATTTTCTATTTTGACTAGAAAATGCTGATTCACTAAACCTGATCTATTTCCTCTGAAACACTTCCAATAAATGATGCTTTTTCCAAAGCTGAAGCAAGTCTCCAGTGGTCCATTTCATGGGCTGCTGCCAAGCCTGGCCACAACCAGGAGCACCTGTTCCAAAACCCCCATCCATACTGCTCCCTGGACAGATTAGCACCTGTGACTTTCACCTGGGAAATGATATTTCCCTTTAAGATTCAAATACTTCCTTGTATGTTTTCAGTGACCAATATAACAGGAAGGCAATCCAAACCAAAACAGTATTGAATACCTTGGGCTGTGGACTGATAGATAAGGGTAGTGATTCTGTCCGGCTGATGTTCATCTCAGAAGAATCTAATCCATCTCTGCTACAAGCCTTCACCTCTGGATTTTCAAGAAGAGGGTAGGGTATATTGGATCTGTCCAAGACACCTTCACTTCTGCTGTTTACTTCAAGGTCATCGAGACTTGAACTGAAGCAGACAACACAGTATTTAATTACCATACACTCTAGGAATCAGTCTCAATGCAACATGCAATACCTCTGTATGCTCTGCTGCTAAGTGACAACCCAAACCACCACCACTGTGTCAAGTTAAGCCATGCTCTGAGTGCCCTCTCATGTTTCCAGTCACCTGGCCATTGTATTCCGCCACTCTGCACAGGACTCACCTGTTCTCACCCTGTTGATCTGCAGTACAGTTGTACGCATTGCTGACCCCCTATAAAACCCCACCACAGTCAGCCACCTCTGGGGATAATGTTCAGACCCATGGCAGGCATCACTCTTAAAGGCAAGTGTTTTGTTTCACAGAAGTACCTGCCTCTCTACATACACAATATAGAGAACTGAGACAACTAATTCATATTTTAGTAGGAAGATAAGTACACACATGGATTTTCTCCTTATATGTGTGTGCATGTGTGTTTATTTAAAATATACGATGTGGCAGTTCACAGGAGTCTTCTACAGCTGTGAAGTGATGGAGGATGGAAGAGAAAACTGAAATGTATGGAAGAGGATATGAAACAGTTTGTGAGATTAATTTCAAGACCTATACTTCTAAAAACATAAAAACATATAGATAGATACAGGTGGTGAGACACTGAAACAGACTGCCCAGAGATGCTGTGGATGCTCCATTCTTGCCAGTGTTCAAGGCCAGGTAGATGGGTCTTCGATCAACCTGGGCTAGTGGACAATGGCCCTGTCCATGGCAGTTGAAAAAGATGATCTTTAAGGTCCCTTCCAACACCAACCATTCTGTGATTTTATAAATATACTGAAAAAGTCCCTGGCAAAATCAACACATCAGATATCTAGAGATTTACTGAGTGGCAGAGGTTCTGGTAGAGAACAGTACCATAATGCTTCTCAGCAGCATCAGGCTGTGACAAGTCCTGTGATGAGTCTTAGTGGATGTGTATGTGAGTTCATGGACTGAGTGAACTGAATGACTGGTTGGCTGCCTGCAATAACATTTCAGCCCTGCAACATAAAACTTTAAATAATGCTCAGTACTTCTAAATAGTTTCTACCAGGAATATTAGCACAATTCCTTCCCACACCACTACAATTCCCTTTGCTAACGACAAAGCTATCAATACAATTTTTGCCATAAAAAGATGTTCAAAGATCTGCTAACTTGCCACATTATCTCAGACACCACAAGGAAGTAGATGTTGAAATTAGATACTAATATTCTCACTTTATGTGTAATATCTGACCACTTACAGTTGATTTATAAAGGTCAATCAAATCTCTCAGAAAATTCAAGTAAGCTCATAAAGCTCATATAAACCTTAAAAAGCTGAGACTAATTTTAAAAAGTATAGAATAAAAAATGTTTATTTCAGAGAGGCAGAAGAAGATCATTATTAGTATTCTACACATTATCCTCATAGTTGGCTAAAAGAAAAGAGCTGGTGGGAAAGAAGCACTTTTAGTCTAATATGTGTTGCGTTATCTGTGGAAAAATATTCCTCCTGGTAGGAATTTATAGTTACTGAAGGAAAGCAAAGTTTTTATATAGAAAATTATATTGATTATTTTAATCAACAACAATGAACAGACATTATTGCTTCCTTTTCAAGTGCTTTTATGTAAGTGTGGTGCCCTAATTCTGGTTAGCCCAAACACCCCTGGACAATAGGAGACAGTTTCCAATTATCTTCTGTTCAAGAAGAAATTGATTTCAGGTCTCTTCTATGCAGAAGAAGCCATAGAGCTTGTTTTTTTTCTTGGTGTTGTTTCTTCTTTCCCCCTCCTTTTTTCCTTTCCCTACGGAATTAAGTACTTTTTAAAAACAAAAATAATAATTTCTTCTTCAAGACCCTCTCTGCATTCCTAAAGTCAGTTAGCTCCTAACACAATCTAAAGCCATCTGAGGGAGTGTCCTCAGAGATCTGCCTCAGAGTTTTATACCAACAGAAGAGCAGAAAAAAAGTCTGAGCCTGCTGGAGACATGAGTTGTACTGTGTATTGTATCTTCTGATAAAAAAAATAAATGTATATGCAATCAGGAATCTGTTGCCCCTTCCATAGGTCAATGCTAAGAAAGAAAACATGCACAGAATTAGACAGATTTTGAAACATTTCCTTAGTGGTAAATATAAACACAGAGAACTGGGAGTGAAATTGCAATTTCTGGCAAAAAATGGAACAATGGACGTTCTTACAGTGAAGAGCTGATTTTTGTTTTCTGAAGAATACATACACAAAAAAATGATTTTAAAAAAAGTATAAATTTGCATTAAAATGAATTTACTTAAGCGTCCCCTTTTGTTTTTTTTTTTAAAAAGAACCATAGCAACCATATAAAAACAGATTGTTAAGTCAAGTATCTGTGGTTGAAAATAGAAATTTTACCTTGATAAAAACATTTATTACCCCAGATTCTGCTTCACCCTTTGAAACAAAAGGTTATCATAAATAATTCTTACTCTGGCCACAACATCAGGTCAGTTCCATACCTTTTTTTTTTCATAACAGCATGAAGTTGGCCTTGTTCCTTTATAAACTCATTTGTCTTGAATGGAAGGTAGGAATCTTCTTCATACAGATCAGACGGTGAAACAGTAGGTCTTAAGCCTGCATTTCCTTCATTTTTCACTGACTGACTTCCTTCATTTGGATCACATCTATACTGGTCATTCTCCTCAAGGGAAGGAGACGAAGAGCTCTTTGCCATTGGGGCTGAGCTGCTGGGATTCAGACACGTTTCACTGCTAATGCTATCTCCATGAATGTAGTTCATTTTTAAATCTTCAGCCTGCAGAGAAAAAGTAAATACTGGTCAAACACAGTAACAAGATGCACCATAAAAGAACAAGGAACAGATTATTTTAACATTATCTACGGTTATATGATTTGTCTTTTTTTTTATCTGTTACTGAAAACAAGCTACATGGCTTAAGAAGCATTAGACCTTGCATTACTTTTTCCATAATAGCAGCAACAAATTAATATTTGCAAGTCTAATTGAATTCTCTTTCGCATCTGTGACTTGATTAAATAAATCATAAATTTATAGTTAGTATTTTAACAAAATCTTCAGTCAAGCAAAAAATACATATAACACATCAGCGTGGGGAAGATATGTGGGAAAATTCAAACACTGTGTTGATTTAGTTAGAAAAATCAGCCTACACACTATACTCTTTATTTTTTTTTTTTTTTTTCCTTTCCCAGCACTGGCTCCCTAAGCTTTGTGATAAATGTTATGACCTGGAACAGAGGCTGTCCGTGGAAGGAAAGGAAAGCGATCTTTCATTTTGTCATTAGTGGTTGCAAGCATGAAGCATCCCTCCTGTTGCACAAAAATAGGAATGCCCTTAGGAATCATGTCTACTCAGGTACAAGGATTGGGATTTAAACTCTGGTTAGAAATTATTAACTCTTAATGAAATATAGGTTGAAATCTCCTGTCAACTCTACAGAAGGTGTCTTTTAGACACTAGTACTGTCTAGCTACATGTTGAATAATAATGATTCGTCACTCAGCCAGTGAAAACAACCTCCAAAAAGCACCTGGATAAGCAAGCAAAAAGGAAAGAGTGGAAGAAGTGTTTTCAAAGCCCTGGTATTTCAGATTGCTGCCTTCCTCCTCTCTGGCCCCACCTGGGACGTGTTTTCATCCTGATCATAACAGTGTTTCTCATCATAAAATACAAAATGAACTGCTGACATTTTTACAGCAGTCCATATTTGTACCCAGGTATTTCTGTGGTGCTGCACAAATGAGATGCATGAAAGTAAAATTCTTGTCCCGGGCTTCATGCAGCTGCTCCTCCCTTCAAAGTTATTCCCTCTGGGGACTGTTCCCACTCCACACCAGAGGGATTCCCTACTGCAGCCGCAGACAAGGGCAGCAGCTCTAGATGAGCAGCACTCAAAGGGAATATCACTCCAAACAGCAGTTTAATGAGGTTGAATGTGGCTATGCACTGAGCTGTCAGAGGGTAAACCAAGCTGTAAGTCTCAGAAGCAATATAGTCAGATAATATTTGCATTTCTGCAGCTCTCTCCTTACAGTCTGGATATTGCTAAAATTAGGGGTTGTGCACATGCATGAACAGACCCTGCTGTCTGCTCACTGCTAGGTCATTATTTTGTGCATCTCTCGATAATGTTAGATGTATTCTGAACATGCTGTCCTCCGACTGAAGCTTCTGTCTCAGCTGTAACAAAGACCAAGGCCTGCAGAGTATGCAGTACTTAAGTGTAGCAGGAAGATAAAGCTTTCTTCTAATATTAAAACCTTATCATTTCTTATTCCTACATACAACATTTTAACCCAGAGAGAGCTCACAGAGCATTACAAATACATCAGATCAACCATCATGAAAGCCACAGCTGCATGCCATCAAAATTTTGCAACTGTTCAACTGTACACAATGACTAAGGTTGGATTAGTACCTCTTCCCCAAGTTATGATACTTAAATGTGACCATGGAGATGGACTTCAGGTGTAATATGGTGATCTACAATACAAATTGGTCTGGACACAATCTCCAGTGCTGCTGATGAATGAGAAGCACGAACCCTCCGTCAGGAGCGCCAGAGACTCAATCCCCCTTATCAGCCAAAGGACACTGACATCACCTTTTCACCTTTACCAGAAGTTCAAACATAAACTTACCTGGTCTACTAGCATGCAGTTTGCATAGACTTCATCACTTCCATTCAGCATGGTAGAAAGTCTGGCTGCAGCAAAGAAGGTAGGTGGAGTTTTCAGCTTCTTAAGAATATCAAGGGTAGAATGTCTCTGTGCTGGAAAGAAGAAAATGTGGAAAAAGGTAATTATTTCTCAAACCATTTACTTCCCTTATTTATATACAGTCAAAAAAAAAAAAAAGTAAAAGTTTAACTATTAATCACAGCATCTTAAAATTTGAGAAATATTTGCACTGCCTGTTGTGGTTTAACCTGGCAGGCAGCTCAGCACCACTCAGTCATTTACTCACACCCCATCGTCCCACTGGGATAAGAAAGAGAATCAGAAAA
>PPHD01000576.1:0-22639 GCA_002909625.1 Bambusicola thoracicus | reverse complement strand
GAGCATGATGCCACATGGTCAGCATGATCCCTGTGGTCAGTTTGGGTCAGAAGTTCAGGTTCCAACACCTCCCAGCTCTTTGAATCCCCCCAGTGCCTGCTGGCAGAGCACTATGAGAAGCTGAGAAGTCCTTGATTCCCTGCAACCACCTCAACTAAAACATCACTTTGTTATCAGCACGTTCTCATCCCATATTCAAAACACAGCACTATATAAACTACTAGGAAGAAATATAATCCAGCCAAGACAAGGACAGGCCTCTCAAAAATCTGTAGTTTCTTAATTGCTTAACATTTGGTAAATGTTCCTAAAAGCCAATAGTTGAAAAAAATCATAGAAGTTACCACAGAATGATTAGGTGATAAATTAAAAATAAGTGTTCCTGTCAATTGGTAAGCAAAACCTGCTATTTTCCTGCTAAGCTAGAACTCTGTACAGGTCTGTGGCTGCAGAACTATAACTACAGTAAATAGAACAAGATTTATGGGTTGGGATGAGAAATGTATGATTCTGGCTTACATTCTAATTATCTCATTTCTGATACATTATATGAACAGAACACAGTTGATCTGCAGTCAAATAATGACTTTCCTAAAACATTCTACCTACTGGAAGCAGTAAAATAAAATACAAATCTGAAATCAGTAATGCAGATAACTATTTTTAAAACAAAAACAACAACAACAAAAAATAAGCAACACAATTGTAAGAAGGATAAAAATAAAATGGTACCAATAAAGCCTTTGAAGAGTGACAGCCACCAATCAAGATTTGATCTCTGAATATGATGCTCAGGATGAATCCTGCCCTTGATTTGCTTTTTCTACTGAAATGGTAAGACATCATTTTTAACAGCAGCAGGGGTTTGGACGAGGTGATCTCCTGAGGTCCCGTCAAACACCTACAATTCTGTGATTTTGTGATTAACAGGCAGTCGGTATTTAAGTTTTCAACAGCGTGTTCATGACCGCAGATATTACAGAAAGCTGCACGTGCTGACTGTTTCATGGCTTTGAGCAGCAGAAAACCTAAGTGTCACAGACACCATCAGTCTGTCCTGTGGGCACGTGTCTCTTAACACTGCTTTTGATTATGAAGAGCATACTAGCATTTGAGCTGGTAGCAAAGGCCTCCTAACACCTTCTGATCATAGAAGGAGCAAAGCTTCACAAAGGGAAATCAATACAGTTCTAGATCTTGTGAAAATACACAGCTAAAAAATAATCGAAGTTTTAATGTAAGTTTTTTTTACTTCAAGGTGCTGTAAGTCAAGTACTTCCCTAGGAAATAAACTGAGACTAGCATAAGAATAATGTGACAAAAAATAATGTCATACTCTGCAAGACAACCAAAATCGAAACTCTCAAAAGCCTCATTCCAGTTTGCCTGTTATTGAAAATTAAGCAACAATTCCTTCTTAGTCTGTATTAAGTACAATTTATTTTCTGCAAAGCTGGAAAAGATTAGAAACTACATTTGTCAAGACCTGGGACATTTATCCCTTAAAAAAAAAAAACCAACAAAACAAAACTCAGACTGCTGCCAAAACTGCAATGCTAAACCATAGCTTTTCTTTAATTTTAAGATCCTATCTCATAAAGCCCAAGAACAGTAAGCTCTATGTTTATTGAAATCTGGACTTTCCCATTCAGAAGTGGCATACTATGAATTATTTGTTTTCTAGTCCTGGCAAGCCTTATGGGATCTGGTATCATTAAAAACATCCTTATACTTCTCATTTCTCTTCTTCCCTCCTTCAGGACTTCTAACATGATTTTTGAGACTTGCTAGAGTTACAAACCATTTCCTTATGTCTGCCAGGATCTCAAAGCATTTGTTTATAAATAGTATAAACCATTGTTTTCTACAGCAGCTCACCAGACTTTGGCAGCTAAAATGAAATGGAAATGCGATTTGGCAAAGCAGGCAGTGCTTTCTTGTGGCAAGCAAAGTTTTCTGAGTGCAGGTCTTAAACCAACAACCACTGAAGAAAAGCATGCAGGCTCTACATCCAACCTGGGCACCCACTGCTTCCTGGATAGAGCTGCCTCAGTACCAGCCTGCTGGGCACAGCTAGCAAAGGCAGCCTTCAGCTTGGAGCTCAGCTGAAGGAGGTTCAGTAAGCGCCCCCTGAATCAGCTCAGGATTATAAAGCCACAGTGCAAACCCCAGGCAGCTCCTCTGGGGACAGCCTCCTGCTCCATGCACAGTCCTTGCTGCCAGGGTCTCTGCAGCCAGCTAATGGACCATGCTGTGACTTACTCATCCTAGGCCAGAAGCAACAAAAACCCCCTAGCATGTTATACTAGTGCCTATATAGCAATTTTTAACGCCAAATTTTGTACCACTTTCTATACTAGAATAAAAACCTGAGTAACATCTGCAGGAAGCTGCCACAAATACCATGGTATTTACCAGAATATGTTGTCTTCAGTACTTCCAGTAAGTAATCTTTATAGATTATCACTGTCACATGACCTACGCTTTTCAGGTGATGCACCAGTTGATACTGTTAAAGGTGAGATCTGCAAACAACCACTAGGATTTGAAGTGAAAAGGCACAAGATAGATGGCTATTTTGGGCCTCATGATACAGTATGATCCCATTGCACCTCCCTTGATTTCAATTATGCATGAAGTGACAACTGCATCACAGTAATATTGTAACAGGAAAGGTATTTCAAGACTCTGCTGAATGCAGGGGACAGCATTATTAATTACACATTGACTCTGCTAGTAACTTATTTCTACTGGAAAGACCAGCTTTATTTAAAAAGTGATGAAACTGCAGCGAATGTCCACATCATGCACTGAATGACTGCAAATGCTTCTAACCGACTCTAGCCTACCTAAAGAGCAGGTATGAGTCACCAGTAATCTCTCAGGGACCACCAGTCATCTTCCATCATTTTAAATGGCAGCAGGTAAGTACCCCATTGCACTAGGTGCCATTATCAATACCCAGCAAGGTTATGAGTATTAAGTAAATCTATTTTCAAAGACAGTGTCTCAGAAATCTCCCCTACCCATTCACTGTGGTTACTCTCACCGCAGATGTAAACTCCAGTAAAGCGAATGGACAGACAGATAAGACTTCGGCATCTTTTTGAACAGTGAGGGTGTCCCAAAGACTTCTAGCTCTGAAAGGTGTCAGTAACAGACTTCAAGGTGCTTGAGAATGGACTTCAGGGTGGTTGGTAAGGAAAACATATGACACAGAAGCACTGACTTCACCCTTGACTCCTGAAGAACCCAACAAGCACAGTGCCCTTCAAGTACTGGAAGGCTGCAATGAGATTTCCCCAGAGCTTTCTCTGAGCTAAACAAGCCCAACGCCCTCAGCCTTTCTTCATCAGAGAGGTGTTCCAGCCCTCTGGCCATCTTTGTGGCCCTCCTCTGAGCCTTCTCCAGAGGACTCACATGCTTCCCATGCTAGGAGCCCCGGCTTGGATGCAGCACTCCAGATGGGGCCTCACAAGAGCATAGTAGAGGGAGACAATCACCTCCTTCTCCCTGCTGGCCACTCCTCTTTTGATGCAGCCCAGGATACTGTTGGCTTTCTAGGCTGCAAGGGCACACTGCTGGCTCATGTCCAGCTTTCTGTCCATCAGGACCCCCCGTTCCTTCTCAGCAGGGCTTCTCTCAATGAGTTCTTCTCCCAGTCTGTACACACACCTGGGATTGCCTTGACCCAAATACAACATCTTGCACTTGGCGTTGTTGAACCTCATTATATTTTCATGATCCCACTTTTCAAGTGTGTCCTGGTTCCTCTAGATAGCATCCCTCCCTTCCATTGTGTCTACTGCACCACTGAGCTTGGTGTCATCAGCAAACTTGTTGAGGGTACACTTGATCCCACTAAGTCATTGATAAAGATGCTGAAGAGCACTGATCCCAAAATGGACCCCTGGGGAATGCCATTTGTGATCCACCTCCACCTGGGCCTAGAGCCATTGACAATAACTCTCTGGCTTACGACCCATTCAATCAATACTTAATTCACCTGATAGTCCAGCCATCAAACCCATATCTCTCCAATTTAGAGATAACGATGTTGTGTGGGACCGTGTTAAAGGCACTGCACAGTCCAGATACACAACATCAGTTGCCCTTCCGTTGTCTACCAGCGCCATCCCTCCACCATAGAAAGCCGAAGTTATTCAGCTGTCATCAGTTCTTCAGCTGTACATTTTACCAGGCAAAAAAAGTCACAAAAATTCATTAATTTTAGAAAACACATGATCACCAGAGCAATAATTTAAAACAGGCTTTGAATTGGCATACAGGGATGTATAGCCTTAAATGAACTGTTTTGGAAAACCACATGAACTGATTTTTCCCACAAAAATCAAAACTCGGATTTTCAGAGAGGGCACAGAGCAAAGGAGAAGTGCAGTACAGCAGTGTGACCAAGGTGAAAGCTAGGAAAGAAATTATGAATTCCTTCCTCTAGATACTGTGAATAGTTTTCAGACAGCTCATCACATTTACCCCCAGCAATCCAAACACTGGTTAATGTGTAACTGAAGTAACAGTGCTATGGAGTCAGAAAATAAATGCAGACAACTAAACGCATGGGTCACACAGGACTGTGGAAATGCTCCTCTCATTCCAGAGACAGTCACATGAATTTCGGGAAGGAAGTCCACAGATTCCTAGCAAGGCATTGACAGAAGCAATATGCATGTCTGGAGGTGTAATATGACTATTTTCAACAAAGCATCCTCATTTCTAGCTTGGGAGCCTTAGCACTGGATTCAGACAGCGCAATTATTCTTGAGAGTAAAAATAAGCAAGTATGTAAGAGCACTACACTGTGGGTAAAGCAAGGTAGGCTTTGAGGTGCTGATGCCAGAATACTGTCACAAAGAATATTTAAATGTTTGAATCTCTGATGTGGAAACTCAGGCATTGCGTCTCCTATGCAATTCATGGAGACAATCAGGGAGCTGTATGCTAGAAATCATATCCAGGATGTCCAAGATGTGCTCTTTATGTAACCGCTAATAAACACAGAGGATAAAGGCACATCTTAATCACTGCCTTTGATCTTTGTCATTTAAACCTGGACTGGGAAAAAGCATCCCCATCCAACATAGGATTCACAGCCTCAACCTCCCTCCCTGAAGCTGGTAGTAAGTGACTGAACAAACAGGCAAAAATAAGTTGGTGTCTCAGCAATGCATGAAGTACTCTTCCAAAATACAGGATGTAGTTTCAGTTCCCATTTCAGCCTGAGATAACTCAGCACGTATCTCCCAGATCTCAGCACAGTGGAATGGACTCATAAGGAACAGGAACTTTCTGCACCTCTGAGGTTGTTAAAGCCTCCAAAAAGGCTGTGCAAGTCAATTTGCTCTGAGAAATCAAGGCTTACAACTACATCTGAGGGGAGGGGAGAAGAGATCCCTTTCACAACCCTTTCAAATAACATAATAAATAATCATAAGGATCCTTCAGCACGGAAGAAGACTTAGATCTCAATCACGAAAGACACAGCTATGTTCATATTCTCTGCTGAGCCCAATTAGCCTTTAATTATGCCATACAGATACAGCCTGAGCAGGAGGGATTGAGTCTGCAATGTGGGAGGCAGATCCCCAAGCTGGGCAATCAGCACTTGGTTCCTGCCAGTCCCAGGAGCTCAGGGCAGGGGCTCCACCACACAGCTGCCGCAAGAACCAGAAGGTATCCAAGCAGGGACAAAAGCTGAACTTGGGGTGAGAAATTTAAAACTGGAAAGCACAATTTTCTGCTTTGGACTTTCCCACTGAAGGTCTGCACAAGTTTCCTATTTCTCAGGAGGAGCAACTCCAGACCGTTCTGGGAGTTTAGGGGGTGAAGGTGAAGCACCCAACACAGGCATATAAAGAAGCCCTAATGACTTTTGGAGTGGGGAGGAAGAATCTCACCCTACTTCCAGCCAGCTCTATGGTCTCATTCACTGAGATCTGAACTCCTTCCCACACGAAGGAAACACAGTTGCAAGGTTCCATGCCCCACACGGTCATGTGAAAACATACCATATTCTGTTTGGGAAGGAAGCCACCAACACAGCCTTTCCAAGACAAAGGGGGAATCAGATCACAAGCCTGTCATCCCCTTGCAGAGGTGCTTCTCCCACCCCGTGGGCACAAAATGGAATTTATCACTGAAACACATTCCTGCACTCAGAGCGTCTTCTCATTCCAGCAACCCCACACGGACAACCATCTGTGCACACAAGACACATGTGTTGGTGTGCTACTAACAGGGTTGGGAACCAAGATGTAGTACAAAACATGCAAACAGAAGATGTGTATGCAATGCTATATAACAGTTAAGAATGTAAAAATAATAACACTAAAGTAAAATAAGGTCCTAAGGTAAAATAAAGAACAATTGAAGTGACATAGACTGTGGATGCATAGCTACAACATGTACAGATAAAACAAGTCCTCACGCGAGACACAAAGATTGCACACCATGCAATCCTTTGCACCTTTACAAATTGTGTACACATCCATACACACCACAGAAATTCCTCTGCACTTGGGAAAAAATGGGCTTCCCCGTGAGCAAAAAGACTGTAATTGCTGTGCATTTTAAGACGTACATTTTGTACATGTCTTTTGCTCTAAAAGATAAGGTCAAAGTCTGAGCCTGTGTAAACAACATGATTCTCCTGGCTCACTGACTTTAATGACACTGATGGATCTTGCTTCTCTTACTTGTTCTTTTCCCTTTCTGAAATTATTTTCCTTTCCTTTTCTGAAAGGCACACAAAAAAGCAATTTTATTGAAGGAGGTATAAATTAACATTTTACTCCATTCCCTCACTTCCATATGCAGGAAAATATATCTTTCTGCATGAATGCTTTCAGTGATAATTCTTCCTTACATAAATTTGCTGCCCAGAGCCTTTCAACCTCCTTAAAACTGTCTGTATCATATTGGCAACACTTAAAATGTTTACCTCCCAAAGGCTTTTCCACCAAGGACAATATCTAATTGCACCAGGATTTTCGTAAAGAGGGTGACTGACCCTGAAATCTATTTCTTTTACAGAAAGCAAAAGACTTCCCTCTTCATCCTGATCAGATTTCTGTATATAATTTAAAAGGTTTCCTGCTAGCTGTTGAGACATATTTGAGTTACAAAATTCCCTTAAATGAAAACAACTGTAACTAGCAGAGCTTTCTGCAGCCGCTGCAACGCCCTTCTGCAAACTTGGAGCATCGGAGCTGTTTAGCGAGAGCAACACATACAGCCCAAAGAAACTTCGAGAGAGTAAAGAAATAAAAACAATTTTAAAGAACGGTACACAATTTGGAGGAAACACCTCTTACCTAAGAAATTCCAGTATCGTTACTTACAAAAGTGTAACTAACAGCACGGCAGACTTCTGATAAGGAGAAAATCTACCTCATTACAGCCACTGATAGCCACCTGCACACAGCCAGAGGATGAAAAACAGGCAGAGTTTGTAAGCAAGAATTATTTATAAGAAGACAGTTTTTTCTACCTTGTTTAGATGCCCTTCTTCGAATCCGCATTTTAGGTAGGGAAGGCCAAGAGTAATTAAATGGTGAATCAGAGTCTGAGTCCATTATTTTTGCTCAGCAAGCAGCAAGCAGATTCTCAAAGTTGCACTCTGTTGTTCTCAATAGCAAGACTAAGAGTGATGTAAAATAAAGGAACGGACAAAGAAGGATCAAATTGCCCACTAAACACAGGGGAGGGAGAAGCTGTAAATGTTTGCTCTCTTCAGGCGTCCAGGCATGTGGACAGATCAGGCTGCAAATATTAAGGCAGAAGCAAGGAGGTTAAAGTATGAGAGCTTTTTGAGTGGAGCTGTTGCATCGTGGTCCAGAGCTATTTGAGAGGTCATTGTGTGCCAATGAATCATTAACTCACCTTTCCATTTTGATGTAAATGAAAACAATAAGAGCTGAGTGAGGAATGAGAAAATATGTCTCAAGAGTAAACAAACCAGTGCAAGCTTTTTCAAAGCTTTGTTTCCACGTTAAATCTGGGATTTTCAAAAACTCTCAAACCGAGGATAGGCAAAACGCTGGAAGTGAAGAAGCCAAAGATTAACAGTAAGTTGAGAACACTAATCTATGTGCTGGACCCCACATTACTGCAAACAATGCCTCCCCTCACAGTGTTTATGACTTGGCAGTCTTTGGGATGCTGCAGCTGGAGAGCAGCAATAGCCCACTCAAAAGCCTGTTGCTCCCATCTTTCTAGCTCAAATGACCGTAGAGCTAAGTGCTATATAGGAAGATTACACTGTCATTAGGGGAGCTGGGTTTCGAGTAATATTTAGTCTGAATAGTATTTTCTCCTTCACACAATCACTGAGTTAGACTGTGAATCATAAGGATTTTGTAGAGCTGGCACACTTACAGCGCTGGTCTAACCCCATAGCAATGTACAATACAGCTAGTGACTAATTTACAACAAATCCTCCATTCTTACAGTCTCCCTGAACAACTTGTAGGCAATTAGTATTCAGTAGGAACTCATTATCCCTTCCCCCAACATCTTTACACTACACAAACTACTTTTTTTTTTTTTTAAACAGGCTCAAATGTGCTATACAGGACCTAAAGCAAAAATAACATGTCCGCTGTTTCTTAACCAGCTCCGCCAAACATTTCCTTTAGTTACCACACAATGCGTGCACTTTTGTGCTCCACATAAAAGAGGAGAGGGAATGTGGATCAGCTTAAATATCAGTTTTTGGAAGACGATGACATTTGAGCTTGTTAACATTCCTTACTTCACTTCAATTATTTTTCAGGCTGCTGAGGTCTGCAGCACTACTTTTTCATTGTGTTTCAAGTGATTCCACAATCCACACTGCAGCTGGAGATAACAATGTATGCGCTGAAAGAAGATCACACGATTCAAATGCAATTTCAATTCAAAACCTATTATAAAAATATCTAACAGGTTTTCAGGGACAAAATAATTACTATACAAACACTTCATATAAAGTACACAAATTGCACAAAGCACAGTTGAAACAGATCATTGTTCTGCCATACCCTTAACTGAAGTCCTGCCAGCTTTGTTAGGCCTGGAAAGAGTAATTTGCCCCAGACGCTGGAAGCCTTAGACTTTCACTTTAAAAATTAGACACTCCCATGGAATTCGTTTGATTTATACATATAATTAACAGCCCTGGGGAAGCACAGCAGACAATCCATGACTGAGAATACAGAGGATATAAATCCATGGTTTGAGTATCCACTTCAAAATACCTCGGCTCCCTGGAATACCAGCTTGGAGCATTCCTGATGAGTCCCCAGGGTGCACGGGAATACAGGGATGCATCTACCTCTTCACACCTGCGCTCTGCAGCCTTTGCCTATCTCCAGCTGCAGCCACATATTAAAAAAAAGGGAAGGACACAGCATATTTGCTGGATAACTTGTTTGCTTAGAAAATGTCTTCCCAGCTGCTTCAGCACTAAGGATTTCCCCTGTCAGCATCAGTTCTCCCTAACCAAGCTTGTTCATTCTTTCACCAGGTATGTTTAATGTCAACCCGAGTAAAAGCCTCAATTCCAGACACGCACCCAGGGCAGCGTTCTGTGCGAGAACAGGAATTTACATTCAAAGAGCACTGTATGCTTGCATTGGCGTTAAATTTCCTTGCCTTTCAACTCCGGCAATTGCTCTTTTGTCCTTCATGAAAAATGTTAACTTTTTCTCTACGTTGGCCAACTGTCTTTTTTCACTTATGCAATCAAGAAAAATACACTTGCTCACTTCCACTGCACTTCAAATTAGTCCAGGGAGGGATAACCAGAACCGAACAAAACTTGCCGTTTGGAAATGCAGTTGATGTGTCTAATGGCATTAAAATATTTTACATGCCAAGACATTTACTTTTCTGAACGACCTCTGTTGCAATAATGTTTTCAGTGGCTGTTCAGCCATTGCCTGCTTTTAAATTAGCAGCATTACTTTAGAACTTCCTAACACGAATGAGTAATAGAGACCTGCTAAGTAATTTTTAAACATCAACATTATTACATAACACGTGGAGAATCCAGGTATTAAAGTTCTGCACTGACAAAGACCTGATCATTTACTCCTGCTGCATATTCTCTCTTTCTTGAGCAGGTCTTGCATGCTTCTTACAATCTCCTCTGAATAGGATCATGCATGGGAATTTGTCAATGGCATTTTAGAAGTGCAGATACATTATCAACATTAACCCCTACTTCTGAAGGGTTAATTGAATACCACTCACATCATTTGGGCTGTTCAGGCCTCAAGAAAGATTTTTTTTTTCTGGTCCAAAGAACTCCTTCATGCAGCCATTAAATACCTCATGCTGCTTTTTGCCATGAAGAAGGTCTTTGCCTTATAGTCTACAGCTAAAAATATTTTTCTTCCTATTCTTGCACTTTTGTGAGATGATCCAATCTATGTTTCACTTGCCACTCATCATTTCAGTGGTGGCATTTGCATGCACCTAGCACAGAGATCTGGCAGCTCTCTAGCTGGAAAATATTAACCTCATCTTTCTCTAAAAATGTTTTCAATTATGTATACCAAGGTATAGATGTGAAGATAAAGAACAAAAGTTTTTTATGTGTTTTACCTAGAGCTAATGCTTTTGATAAATACTAATGTAATGTTCTAAATTCTTTCACCCAAAGCTAGCTAAAACTCACCTGCATGAGTGAGACATTACAGTCTATTGCATATTGTCTGACCGCTCCATCAGCTCATGTCACCAGCACCTGCAGTTTCCATGGAACAGCACCATCACCGCTCCAGAGCATGCAGAGCTTCCTGGCATGGTAGTGTGTGGTCTCTTCTGAAATACTGCTAAGCCAGGCCCATGGCTAGAATATCTCTCCAGCAGGACAGTCAGAGAAAAACCCTTTGAGTTAGGTGCCCCCTTCGCATATGGAGAGCAAATCTGCATGTGATAGAGAACAGACCTAGACTGTATGGAGGTCAGAGCTATGCAAGGCTAAAAATCCCAGAAACAAATGCTGACCATCTCCAGCCTTGATAGGAGTAATGAGAATGGCTTGTGCTGGTTTTGTCAGAAACGTGCTGTCTTATTTGTTCTAGACATTATTCCCCAATACTAAAGGATGAAGTTGGTTTCCTTCAGCTTGATTCTGCCCCAGGACCAACACAGCCTGCAATCATTTTCTGAAACTCGAGAAGGCTCTAACAAGGAAAGATATCATACAAAGAGCTATATGCTCCTCTATAGCAACTTGTGTGACCAACAGGCATGTGTGGCTTTACTACTGTCAAATCCATGACAACTATCATTGTCACACACTGTCATTCCACCTGGACAAAATATTATCGTTGCCTGACAGGAGACTTAATGACTACATTGAGAATTCAGCAGATGTGGATATACCACCTCCCTTCTCTGACAAACACTTGGATCTCTCTTATGAAACTCTGGACTAGAGCTGCTAGAAAACTTTGTCACATCTCTGTTGCTTCCCCATCTCCCTTTCCTAAACCATCAATAAATATATTGAAAAACACAAAACATAGCCCAGATCCTTAAAATCTTGGCACATGAACTCCCCAACTTGTTTTTATGATTTTCCTACTTTTATGATTTTAGTGATTCATGCAGTTTACAGAACTGTCTTTTCCAGTGTATTTATGTCCTTATTCTGTGCACAAGAAAAATTGCTCTGTGGTGGCTACTCACAGGCAGTACAGCAGCTTGGAATACGTACTTCTCAGTAGTGGATTCCAAAAGGTACAGGCAGGCATTCAATGGCTATCATCACTGCCCAAAGTTTGACAGTATTTGATGGATCCCATCTCCCTCATTAGCATGATGTGCAAGCTCCCTGTCCCATCTCACTTGTGAGTAGAATGGAGCAAGGGGAAGACCACAGGAGAGGAGGGGAGACTGGGGACTTTCCTGCACCACACACATCCCACTGCAAACACATTTTGATGCTGCAAGGGTAGTGGTTTCAAAAGAATGAAAGAACATTAGCATTTAACATCTCAGAGTCTCTTCCTGTCATCACCAGTTTACAGAAAAGCACACCCCTGGGTGAAGACACTTGTCAAAGCTGTTATAAGATCAAATGGTCCTGAACCCTTAGTCCCCTCATCTCCTACTCACATCTTTCTCAAGTGTTCTTCACTTTTCTATTCAAGCACCTAGTGACAAAACCTACCCAATACAGAGGCGCCCTTTCTGCAATGAGCATCTCCTACCAATGTTGTGCATACTGACATCAGAAATATCACTGGAAAATAAAAATAAATAAGTGGTACTATAAATTTGGATGGATTGTTCATTGTCCTATTTATGCAATTGCTTAGACACTAGTATAAACCAAGACACTAGGTTTACACAGTCCTTGGTGAGAGAAGCAGAACTCTCAGCTTGCCTCTAAAAAATGCTGTTGTACATAGATACGTAAGTTCACTGAAGAAGTCAAGTCGTGGCAGGCTACTGAAGAAGCTGAGCCAGTTTGTGTGCACTGCATTTTGGATTGCTTCAAGCTAGATTGCCAGTCAAAGTACTTTAATGCTCCATTGCATTTACTTCCACACAGAGGAGTAATTTTACTAACCCCAGACAGTGCACACAGAAGCAGAGCTGTTAACACTCCAGATTCAGAGGAAAACATGCCATCTAAACTTATATCTTACTCATAAACTGTCCACTGAAGATACATTTTTAATTACAATGTGAACTATGAAATTAATTTTTATGACTGTTCTATAATTTTTTTCTCTGACAGTAGTATGACAGCTGTAATTAAAACAATCATGACAAGAACAATATTTTCCTGTTAAAAACACCTTCCTTTAGATATTCAGTGAAAGCTGATTGCTCTACAAAGACCTATTAGCAGTAATTATCTTTTCTTTGAAAAGGAACTGTTCCTAAGTGGTGATAGTTAAATGTTGCTTCTTGGCTAAATTAATGGAGCAAATAACCTTCAAAATTTTAAAAGAACCAGGTTTGCAGAAACTACACTACAAAATCTGTGGATAACACCCAAGAGACTGGGATGAAGAAGTGCTCACTCAACCCAACTAAGGCAAAGTACCACCTCTACCCGACCCTGAGCCCAGTTCCGAAGAACCACTGGACAAACACACTGCATTATCTCAGCCTTTGTCCCAAGCGTTGCATGTCAGCCAATTTACTGTACTGCTGCTATGCTTTCACAGTACTCCTCAGAATTAGAGTTTTCTGAAGTCTGGCTCATGACTCACCAGAGATGTTTTCTCCATTTTTTTTTAAACCATTACCATTCTCCTGATGTAGTTTAGGATAACAATTTCATTTAAGGGTGACAAGCTCACTAATATACTTTCATGCGACAACGGTCAGTATGCCCTGACTCCCAGAACAACCACTAATCAGTTCCAACAAAGCACATAAAGAGATACTTCAACTGAATGCTCTCATTGTCCAGTATCTATTCATATCAAAAGAGCAGCTAGGATGCACAGTCCAAATGCGGACAGAAAGCTCGCTGCTGTTTGTCTCATACCATGATGAAAAGGTTCCCCAAGTTTATTTGCAAAAATTTGAGAATTAAGGGCTGGAGTCAACAAAAATCTCCTTCTGGTTTCTGCTACACAGAGTCCTGCACAAGCCCGGGTAACACAGAGAATGCATGTGGCTGTACATGAAAGCACACCGAAGTTTGAATTGGACCTTGCTCATAATGAAGTTTCGCCAGTGACTTGGTTGTTGAGTCTACAATTATGCTGGCAGGCTGTGCTGCCAAAAAGGTCAGTAAAGACTCGTTTCGTTCTAATTCAGTTTTCCATGTTTCAGGGAAGATTTCAATGGAAGAGCTGATTCTCAAGGAGGAAGGAAGTTGAAAGTGTGTTCAGTTGTGCATTTTCAAGACTACAACTGTTCTCTTCACAATGTATTTCTGGAATATATTTCAAATTTGAGGAGTAACTTGACATTAGATAAATCTCCGATTGTTTATTTGTGTTAGCATGAAATGAGACTGGGCAGAAGACAGGCAAAAGAGCTTATTTAAACATCAGGAAAAAAAAAAAAAAGCCTCTTTTTGAAGGATTATTTTGTTGAGCAAATTTGTTTTGGATTTTAGGCAGAGGAGGACAAGTTCTGGGAAGCCAGACAGCACATGTTTGTAGTTTGTTCATTTTTCTTTCTCCCTTCCTTTTGAGGTTAACTTGAATTATAATGTCTCAGAAAGTCAAGAGTGGAGGAAACTCCAAGAAACAAGAACAAGCTTGTTTTACTGTTTATTGCTGTTTCTTCCAGATTTCTCCACAGCTTTTTAATTAAGCTTAGTTCAGGCTCACATCCCAGGAAGACTTTACTTCCTACAACTTCTGTAGGAAGTAAACTCAACTATTCAGCTATCTTGAATATTCAAGTTCATACAAGTGGGAAAATGCTTTATCTACTGAAATAAACTAGAACCAACTGCGTGTTGTTTAAAGGTTGTTTCTGAAAGAGTACTGACAGACCAGCCCCGAGTTAAGCCTCTCTTCCACAAGGTACAAGGAACTATACAAATGTTTTGCACAGTGAAAGAAGCACTACAAAGTCATTATAAGACAGATGAAGTAGTAACTCTCCAGTTTTCTTCAGATAGCATTTTTCTTCAAAATTCTCAAACCAACTACTTTTCCAGTAAGAATGAGTTTTACATATAAAGAGCATCCTTCTGCTGAAAACCAATACTCCTGAACTTTTTCAGTACGTCTCCAATCAGTTAGGTATTGCAGTGTCCTTATCTCATGCTCTACGACCTTCCTTGCCTGAGATAATTAACAGATACGGGGTAAAAATGAGTGATGTCCAAGGTCATGATATAAATGCACAGCAGAGCAGATACTGAAATAAAGGTGTGCAACTTTTGGGCCACAGTTGGATCACCCAGCCTCTCCAAGAAGATACACATGGGAAAGACAGGATTGAGTACTGCCAGGCAACAGCCACAAACACAAAAGATCTGTATAACCTTAATTACAGGACTCTCATAACTGCCTCAAACAGGCAACATGATGCCTAACTTTCACTTTTATCTGTCAATAACCATAAAACTATTTCCTGTGGTCCCAATCTCAGAACAGGCACGCTTGATCCAGAACAGTTCAAATGTAAACATTCTGCTAAAAGCTAAAAGCAAACGATAAAAAGATAGAGAATCAAACAAGCAAGCCAATAAAAAACAAAAACAGAAGTGAAATATCTAACCTGAATCAGTAGAAGAACTAATCATTGTAGAGACCTAATAAATGCTGTGTAAAAGCAGGACTCCAGATAGAAAGGCTGCGATTTCTCTGTACTTAAGAAGAAAAAAAATCTTTTAAAGTCTTACGAATCATGGTAAGGAAATCTAATTTAAAAAAGAACAAAAAAGCAACATTAAAACCAGACTCTCTGCAGATTACAGTGCAGTCCTACTGGTTTACACAGAGAAGAAGTTCATTATGTTCTGTTCCTTAAACCGATCTGTGGTTAAACTGGGATTTCTGCAGAACCATGAAAAATCAAAGGACAGACTCTACTAAAAATGTTTCGAAGCTGCCTGGTCACATACATAGAGCTGCCAAAAATTTGGCATCAGGATTTTTATCTCTCCAAGTGAAAAACCTAGCTTGCTCGCAAAACTTTTTCACTGCTAGCAGAGCAAACAGAATAGATTAGACAGACACCACTAGGTCACTGGCACTGTAACTATGAGAGCAGGAAAAATATTTTGAAAAATTATCCTGCCTTCCTGAAGTTATATTTTCTTGGAAGAAAAACTAGGAGCTTAGGTTTTTCTTGCTGGAAAAAAGAAACCTTTGCAGCTTGGTAAATGGCCTCATGAACATCCTCTCTCCAAACTGGCTATGAAAAACAGGAAGGAATTATAACTGTTTAAAAGCACATGCCCTGCTAACATTGTCACATGCCCAATAGTAACAGCATTCAGCTGCCACCTCCTAGAGTCTCTTCCAAAATGAAAAGGGCTGCTGACTCTTGAAGATGACAATGGTTGGCAGTAATACATATGCTTAACATTGAAAGAGAAAAAAAACTTCTATTTTTCTTGCTTCCCTTTTTGTTTATTTCATTCACTCTCCCCAAATGGATATTGTTTTTCCTCTCTCAATCTTTCCAGTGTGTCTTCTTTGACTGAAAAAAACTTTTTTTTTTTCCTAAACACAAAACAGATCTCTAACAACTTCCAGTAGAGAGAAAGAGGAAATAAGATTGGCAGGTATGACACTAGCATTGAATTCAACAGTCTTTATGTAATCCACTGTTCGCCCTGCTCTAGCATCCTCTTGTGCCCCACAGTTTGGTCCCATTCCCCCATCTGAAAGATCATACGGCTTCCCATGTGTCCCCTTCCTCCCTGGCACCCACCAGCATGGAACCACAGAGTCTTCCTTCCACCCTGGATGACTGAAGCCTCTTGTGCAGTAGAGGCAAAGAGGAGCTGTTATAAAAATTGAACTCTGAGACTTGAACACTGGCTAAGGTAGCCAAGTCCCAAACCAAAGATGAAGACAAGGAACAAGTTGGCATCCTATCAGTACCGTACCAACTTCTGCAAGCACCCCTGAAAGATACCCCTGAAAGTTTGTTGGGTGTTGGGAAAGGGCCACAGCAGTCATGCTTTAAAGGGAAAGAAAACAGGCAGCAGGAACCAGAGAACCCTTCCTGGATTTTTGGAAAGTGCTTCTCAAACTATATGGGAAAAGCAGTGAGAAGCAACAGACATACTCACATCCATTCAAAGAGTGCTGGTATTCTCGCTTTTAGAAGTCCTCTTTGATTTACACATCCAACTTCCCAGTAAGATTCCAGAGTTTGCTCATTTCCATTCATTCTTCTTTACTCAGCCCCCTTAGCTGTTTTCCCTCTTCCTCTCCCCCACTGTCAACCATTTCCATTTCTCTGCTTATTCCCCACTGTGTGCTCTTCCTGACAAACATGCTGCCATTTAACAACAATGCCAGGCAAACAATTTTTTAAATAGCAGTTTAAAACAACTCAGAGTAATAAAACTATAAAATTTAGCAGTATGGTTATGTGAGTCAGGTTAAAGCATCATAGTGTTTTTTATATTTAAATAATCCAATAAAAACAGCATTAGCCAACTTAAACATTTTTGGTTGTCATCAAACCCTACTTCCACACTTGTTCATCCCTCCCTACCTCCACCTTTTAGATGCACTCCCAGCATCCCCTTTACTCTCCAGTTCGTGCATCAAACTCATCAGCACTCACACACAATGCTGACTGGAAGCCCTCCAGTCTTTGCTGATGTCAACAGCAAAATCCCACCAGATGTCTATACTGTAAGTATTTCAGCCAAGCTCAGTACTCTGAAAGAAGATAGGTGAAGAAAGCCCAAGACATAGCTAGCAATGAGGCCATGCTCCAGTCCTCACATGAGATGAGCACATTTTCATTTATGCCGATTTACTTTCAGAACAAGAACAGACTTCTCGGAAGGTTTACCACATACAAGTCAACCTCTTAAATATACTACAAGGTAATTAAAATAAAAAACAAAACAGAACAGAAGGTAGGTTCATTCTCAGATGGGAGGTACAATAAGTAACCCTTCTGAGTTTAATATAAACTGAGATTATACTGATGACAAAAGATCTACATGTACATATCCATATGTAGAGATATGTATAAACACATTCACCTACATATTTATAATTGAACTTTACATGTACATAAGACACCCAAGAAAATGTATCAAATTTTAAGCACATAAATCTTGATCCAAGTTGTGCGCAAATATTATTTTTTCACCCAAAAGATCCTTTGAGAATCTGTACTTCTCCACTCCTCACTAGCTGTATGAACCATGGTCAAAGGCTCTTGCTTGCACTCTGCAGAGAACCCAGGATCTGCCTGCAGCTCCCATTTAAGCATCGAAGAGGAGAGTGAGAGCTGGTCTGAAGCCAGAGGGCCTGGCTCCTGCTCCAACTGTCACATCCCACCCTGCGCAAATGATGCCTTAGAAGGAAAAGGCATTTGAGGTTAAGAAAGAGATCTATCAGCTAAGATTTCAGGGTGAAGAACTTCCACTCTGCCAGCTTTTCAGCTACCTTCTTCCCTCTCCAGATGGCATAACTAGAGCTGAGACAAGAGCAGATGTGGCTTCTGATTAATAAACCATAATCATTCCCCAATGATTCCACTCCCTCCTATGCTGAGATGCGGTCCAACACTTTGGTCTTCTTTGATGAAAACTATTTGATCATATGGGCACTACCATCTCAAACATACACACTGCATTTTTGTGCAAGACAAGGACTGTTACTCTCTGCTATGCACAAAAGCACTGAAGGCAGGATAACCATGCAGGATAAACATTTTCTCTGCTACACTCAATACTCTTATGCAGCTTCCATACTCCTTCAATAGGAGAACAGACAAGCATGATGGGCTTGACGCAGTACAGGTGTTTGATCTAAGAGTGATGAGAAAAAATGAGAGCTAGATGATGATTTTAATGAGAGATTGTTAAAGTAACCTATGTTTTTTCCTTACATGCCTCTGTTGATGCCAGTTCATTTCTAGCATATAGTTTCTCCATTCATGCACATGAACACACAGCAACCCTTTGTTTTGCAGCCACTGGAGCCTGCAGGAGGGTAATGTGAAATGCCACCATCTGGGCTCAGCACAGGATCACAGGCAAGACCCTGCCTGGCACAGCAGCCCCACAGGCAGAGCTCAGCTACTCATCTTTTTCCTCCCAGCTCTGCCTTGCATGAGATCCTGCATGCAATTCACCGCTGGAGCTTACAACAAAATTGAAAATACTCAAGTTTCCATTGTGAGTTTCATTTCCTAAACACACAGTCTTAGTATAATCAGTGATATACCCCTTCTGGCTCTACAATGCACTTTGCACAGTAGTTTCTAGACATTTCTACATGCTTCATTTAACACAGTCACAGGCGTTGGCTCCATTGAAGGTTGTAGCGAGGTGGAGGTCAGACTCTTCTCTCAGTTAGCTAGCCAGAGAACAAGAAGTAATGGCCTCAAGTTGCACTAGAGGAAGTTCAGGTTGAACATCAGGAAAAATTTCTCTTAGCAAGCATTGAGGCAATGGCACAGGATGCCCAGGGAGGTGGTGGAGTCAACATTCCTGGCAGCGTTCAAGAACTGTGGAGACGTGGCACTGAGGGACATGGTTAGTGGGCATGTTGGTGATGGGCTGACAGTTGGACTAGATGAACTTAGAGGTCTTTTCCTACCTTAATGATTCTATGATTCTATTGGAAATATAGTTTTCAAGACTGTAATTCATACAACAGTTAATACACCACTGAAAAATTTGAGGCTATCATGATACTCTTGGATATGCTCCATATATACACTAGAAGCATACACAGAATTCATTTGGTCTTCTTCCAAGTTATGTTGCAACATCAATGGCATTCGGCCTTCTTGAAAACACCATCTTGTGTGCGTTCAGCATCAAAGCACACATCCATCGCCCTCTGGAATTAAAAATGGTTAATTATTTCTTACCTATGTCTAGCAGGACATTATCTTCAATTTCTTTAGAAGGAACCACAGCACCATGGAAAGGCTAGAAAGAGAAAACATCAGCTAAATCTTTGAAGATAAATAGTTACATTTCTGCTTAGTTGTAGGATGTGCTTCAGGCTTTCAGAATTCAGTTCAAGCATAGTCAAGCAGCAGTTATTTCATTTTAGCCATTTTTAAAAAGGCAAAAGATACAGCTTGCCGCTGTATGAAACTAATACGAAAACGAACTATAGTCATGACCTTATGGGATCATAGGCATCATCAAAGAAGAGACCCAAGTACTTTCCACAAAAAGTCCAGTTTTCAGCCTAATCTCCCCCTACAAAATTTAGCTGTACTCAGAGTAGCCAGTACAGCAGTCTGGAGGAAAGAACCATTCCTGAGAAAGCTCCATCTTCAACATCTGAGTTGCTTGTGCCTACAGAAATATCATAGGGTAGTTCATCCTTTTTCGAGTGAACTACAGCCTTTCTGCTAGTTCAAAATAAGAGACAATCAGTAGGATACCTTTTAACTCCTAGTAATACTTTTGAGCTGCCACATTGTGCCTCAACATAAGTTATCAGCATAAACTCCAAAATGAATGAAAAAGGCAGAGATATAATTTTGAGATGACACAATTATACCAGCAACACATGAATCCCAAAGAAATGGTGAAACTGCCTTAAGCTAGCACTTTAAAAAAGTAACTACAGACATCATATTCAAAATTATGATGCAACAGAAGTGCCAGTCCAGCATTCTAAAACTCAAATGTTACTGAAAAAAATCTAGTCACTGAGTATGAAGAGATAGTATCTCTACCAGATTTTGCCATATTTTGTCAATCTAATTTATTTTCATTGTGCTAATAATCAATCTCCTACATTAAAACGTGCTAAGAGAAAAAATAAAATCAAATAAAACAAACAAATAATACTGAGACAGATTTTCTGATTTTACAAAGAGACACATATAAATACAAGGAGAACAAAAGATTCAAATACTGTTGATTAACAAGAATGATATTTCTCAAAAATACAGTTCCTTCCCAAAAGCTGTTAGATGGTTCCATCTAAAAGGTAATGGGAACTGTCATCTTTCCTACAGCAAACATTTTTTCCCTGTTAAGGACTAAGTTACCAGAGGTGGCTTGCTCAGGTGCAGTAAGCCATTCCACCTCAGGGATGAAGTACATGCTCACAGGAGACAGGTTTTGTCCCCACAGAGTAGCAGCTGAGCTTGAAGCACAAGGAATAACCATAAACATCAAATTTCTGGTCCAAAAGTTGAGCCTGCTTCTCTGGTCCAGCTTTCTGGCCCACAACCACAGAACAGAATCCTTCAAATGATAATCATCTGCACATGTAGCTATTCCCACAGAATAGGAATGGGCAGGAAATGTTACCTGGCAGATAGCAGTCAGTTATTTACTTACTAGCTCTGGGAGGTGCTCAGATAGGCAAGCAGAGGTTGCTGTTCCTGGACCTAGAGAGAGCTTAGCTATTTGTATAAGGAGAAATCTGTACCTTCTCATCATCCTGGGACAAGTCATCAGGTGCCAAGCTCACAGGACCTGTAAAAGCAAAGATTCCTGCCTTTAACAGCAAGCAAATTCAGTTCGGGTCTGCTTTGGTTTCTGTTGCTGTTCTTTCTTCTTTTTTTTTTTTTTTTTCCAAACAGGAGAGGAAGAACAACAAGCAAACAAACATGCAGGCAAGCCAGAACAATGGACTTGTGCAGCCCATGCATCCCCCCCAAAGCAGCATTCCCGTGGGCAGCGGGCAGGCTAGGAGCACAACAAGTCCTATGTTATTGTCATGGGCCAGTTATGAACAAGCTATTGAAACCAAAGAGACAGGCTAGGAAAACACGGTGACTTGTCAGTCAGCTGCTGATTAATCCCCAAAGTATTCAAAAAAACACTGGTTCTTGTGCTGTGCCTTGCAACAGCTCTGAACAACACTTAGACTCTGCTTCTGCAGAGGCTTTTTGTGTTGTCCAAATTAAGATTTCACATTTTAACACACATGAAGAAAGGGAAAAGTAACTTCATTTCCGTCATTCTCTCTTTTACAGTTTCTTCACAGAACTGTGGGGAAGAACAGCATACACAAAACCAGGATCGCACTTAGCAAGTTTTGCCCAAACACAGCCTCCAGTGCTATTGTGACACAGCAAAAAGGAGTAATCTGGCTAAAAAAATGCAAATATGAACACCAGCATCACCCAGGCTACCAGGAACGGTATTATTTAGTAGGCATATTTTTAGTAATAACAATTCTGCAGCCAAAGCTATGCTGGTAAACATTTCTTTTCATACTGAATCTTTTGAATTGAAGTCTGTTCTCAGCCACACAAATCCCCCTCAATCCTCTATCTCCAGGAAATCATTAAACAAACTATGACTCAGTAGCCGATATACAGTGGCTTAGGGGATTGCCTTAAGGGATGGTATGCTTTTGGCTCCATGCACCGCCAGAAGCATTAAGCAGTGCTGCTGCTGCTGACTGCCTCAGGCTGCTGATGCCCCTTCACACAGGTAATTTTATCTCTGTTTTAACTCCTTGTTTGTTAACTCCTCATAATAATTCTTTTCTTCTCTGAGGTGTGCTGAAAAAAACAGAAGTGGGAAAAATAAAAATTCTTAAATGTCAAGTTGTGGCATAAAGGGTGGTGGCAATAAGTGTTAGCACCCAAAGGGATGTGTGGTCAAGCAGTAGGTCAGTAAATCAACTTCCTCTAATACAGCGTCATCACAGTCCACAAAATCACTGCTGTCATCAAACAAAGCCTCCCAGGTATCATCTTTCTGTTAGAGAGAATAGGCTATTTCCTTTCAAACTGTGACCAGAGACTTACTTTAAAGGCTTTAGTGGGAGATGAGGAAAAAAGTGGCATCTTTAAAGCTCATTTATCATAGAATCGCTAAGGTTGGAAAAGACCCACAGGATCATCCATCCAGTCCAACCATTCGTCCTTCACCAATGGTTCTCGCTAAACCATGTCCCTCAACACAACATCCAAACGCTCTTTGAACACCACCAGGCTCGGTGACTCCACCACTTCTCTGGGCAGCCCATTCCAGTGCCTGACCACCCTTTCAGAGAAGTAGTATTTCCTA
>PPHD01000575.1:34705-59421 GCA_002909625.1 Bambusicola thoracicus | reverse complement strand
AATAATAATAATAATAATAATAATAATAAACTAATAAGGAATTAAAATATTTTCATACTATTGGCACAGATTCCTAGGTCTATGTCATAACACTTTCATGAAGTGATTCTCGATTTTACCCATGGGATCATAACAGTAGAAGCATCATGAAAATTTCTGACTCCCTAAGCACGAACTTATGTTCCAGTAGGGAAGATTTTTAAAGGCATTGAGGTGGTTCCAGTTTTTGGAAACTGAATAACCAAATTTGAACATCTTTCCACTGTGATTCACCTCTGCTTCCATGACCAACCTCCATGCTGTCTAGTTCTAGTTACTAAATGAGAATGATCTAGGAAGATGAACTGATCTTTGCAGCAGGAGGCTTCATTGTCATGAGTAGTCTTTAAAAAATATGTCAATTGTACCATTTGTTCCAGTTGCTGATGTATTTCATTCCAGTGATATGCAGTCAGTTTTGCTCAGCATGCTTGAAGGCACAGAAAAATAAGTGGCAGTGGTAAGTCTTGGTGGTTTTTTCCTTTTGTTGACAGTGTAGATGAAAAGCCTTTTTACCTACTGTGTGTCCTGCATGAATCCAGACAGACAGGTAATCCTTATCTCTAGGCAGTACATGAACTCTTTTTATGCACTGGAACTGAAAAGGGATGAGGTGAAGAAGAAGCCACAGTACATGCTGTCCCTGGAGCTGGAATGTTCCTGCAGGGGCTTTACAGTGACCTCTGTGCTTTTCAGTACCTAAAAGGTCAATGCCCTAAAACCTGAACAGACAAAGTTCATAGAGACATGCAGAAGAAATTATTTATGGTAATGGTGATGGAGAACTGGAACAGGTTGCCCAGAGAGGTTGTGTAGTTTCCATCTATGGAGATATTCAAGATCTATCTGGATGCCTACCTGTGCAACCAGTTGTAGGATACAAGTTTTAGCAGGAGGGACTTGATGATCTCTTCAGGTCCCTTCCTGCAATTCTGTGGTTCTGTGAAAGTGCAGTACACATCCCACATGGCTGCAATGCCCCAGTAATGCTAAGCAACAGAGCCTATGTGAGGTGTGTAAGCCAAATATCTCTGCTCAAACTAACACCAGCCATCACATGTGTACACAGTGATGTTTAGCAATAAAAAAAAGCTTGAAAGAAAGAGGGAAAGAAGTATCTAGATTAAGGAAGTTTAAGACAATTGTTGTTAGATTGCAGCTGTGCATGGGGTTGATATTAGTCCTGGGGAATATTTGCTTTCTTGCTCTGCCTCCATGGCTGCAATTGCCTTCCTCTGATATGTGCATATAATTGCATCCTGGATTTAGCTGGGCTAGATATAATTTTTTTTCTCATAGTAGCTGGTATGTTTGGTGTTTTGAAGTAAGGAGAAAAACAATATTGATCACACAGCAATGTTTTAGTTGTTGCTAAGCAGTGCTGCACAGAACCAAGGCTGTTTCTCACACTGCTCTGCTAGAGAGAAGCTGAGGTGCACAAGGAGCTGGGATGGGACAGAACAAGTCTAGGTGACCCAAAATGTCTGATGAGAAATCTCATATGGAGTCATGCAGAAAACTGTCAGACATGGGGGTATTATGCATGGGAGGGAGTAGCTGCTACTCGAGGACTGGCTGGGAATTGGTCAGTGTGTGGTAAGCTAGTGCATGATGCATCACTTGTTTTGTAAATATATACGCACACATATATATAACATTATCATTATTGTTATTTTTCCTTTCCTTTTCTATCTTAGTAAATACTTTTTATCTCAACCCGTGAATTCCACTTTTTTTTTTTTTTTTTTTTTTTTTTCCTGATTATCCCCCTTATCCCACTGGAAAGGGGAGTGAGTGAACCACTGTAACCCAGCTTAGCTGTCTGCTGGGTTAAACAATAGCTCACTTTAACTTGCATCACCTTTGTTTTTGCCTCTGTGCACACTATACTGGACAGGAAATTCTAACATACACAATCTTGCCACAAGCTGTATCCTTCTAACCCCTGTACTTCTGGGTTTGCTGGTGTACCTAATGCTTTGTTTAAGTACTTGCTTTTTATATCCTTTTTTCATCTGTGAGTAGTTTCTTCCCCTTCTGATCAGGAGATCTAAAATACATTTTCTATATTTAGCCTTCCCCATGAAGCATCTCTTGTGTCCAAAGTATGCTTTTCCCCTCCACTCTCCCTCAAGTCTTGAAGTTAACTCTTGATGTTGACGTATATTCTGGACTACTTCTGAATACTTACAAGTATCAAGAGGTCTGGGCCTATGAGAGACCTGCTGACACACATAAATAAATAAATGTTGAATCATTATTCATAAAACTATGCATAAAAATGTCTGCAATCTTGGAAAAAAATAATAATAAACTTGAGGTGTTTGTGTATGATTAACAGAATTCTATTCTGCCTGGACCTGCCCAGTAGAATAATTTGGAAATTAATTTGTTGCTCATAATTCATGGGTAAATTTCACAGAACAATCTATTCTGAATTTGCTGCAGAATTACAAATTTTGGAATTTTTACTTTGGAATACTTTCACAACATTCTCTAAAACCCCTCTCTCCCCATCATCATTTCTTCACTCTCTTCCATGTCTAAATGGTGTGAGATATACTTTAGCTCTATATACTCTTTTGATGTAATATTCATGAATTCAAGGTGAGGAACATGACACAAAGGATGGGCCTGAGGCTTCCAGAAATTGCCAGGTTAACTACTGAGATTGTGTCTCTATGACTGTTGGTACAATAGCTAAGTTTGTGCTCCTTTTGTGCTTGTCTCAGTTTATTAACACATTTTTAGGTATGTAGATTATTATAATTTGAATCTACAGTCCTGTTAAAGGCAACAAATGGATTTATTTTAAGCATCTGACTTAATCTTTCTTGCTTCACAGAATCATAGATTATTCTAAATCACAAGAGACCCAGTAGGATCATCAAATCCAACTTCTGGCTCTATACAGAACTACATAAAAATTAAAGCCATATTTCTGAGAGTTGTCCAAATGCTTCTTGAATTCCAGCAGGTTTAGTGCCTTGACTATTGCCCTAGGGAGCCTGTTCCTGTGCCTGACCACTCTCTGTTAAAGAACCTTTTCGTAACCCACAATCTGACCCTCACCTGACGCAGCTCCATGCCATTGCTCCAGGTCCTGTCACTGCCACCAGTGATCAGGGTTCAGAGCTGCCCCTCTGCTTCCATCATGAAGAGCTGTAGGTCACCCTGAGGCCTCCCCTCAGCCTCCTCTGCTCTGGGCTGGACAAACCAAGGGCCCTCAGTGTCTTCTCATACATGTTGCCCTCCATACCCTTCACCATTTCCTCCTTTAGTTGCTCTTTAATAGCTTTATGCTCTTATAGTGTAGCACCCAAAACACATGCAGTACTTGAGGTGAGGCTGAACCAAGCATGGAGAGGTGCAGGACAGTCCCTCCCTTCATCCAGCAGGTTGTGTTGTACCTGATGTACCTCAGGGAACAGCCGATCCTTTTGGCTGCAAGGGCAAACTGCTGATTCATGTTCAAGTTGTCATTAACCAGAACCCCCCAGTCTCTTTCCATGGCTATTCTTTCAAGCTTCCTGCCTCCCAGACTTCACATATATCCAGTTATCCTGTCCCCACTGCTGAGTACGGCAATTGCCCCTGTAAAATGTAAGGCAATTTGTGATTTAACAACTTTCCAGTTTGCCAAGATCTCTCTGCAGACCCTCTCCATCCTAGAAGGAGTCAACAGCTCCTCCCAGTTTAGAGTTGTCAGCTATCTTTCTTAATATTTCTTCAAGTTTTATATTCAAGTCATCGCTGAAAATATTGAAGAGAACTGGCCTTGAAGTGGAGACCCGTGGAACCCCATTAGTGATTTGTTATCAGCCTGATGTGACTCTGAGTCTGAATCATCAGTCGATTTTTTACTGATCACATTATGTTTTTCTCTAGCATATTAATGCTAAAATATCTAATGAGTTATATAACTTGCCTAATGGAAATATGCAGTAACTTTATGAATGAGCATGAGTCAAGATTTTCAATAACTCTTAGATAAAATATACTAAATCATATGTTCCTAGAGCTCTAATTAATTCTATAATAGTGATAGAAGGTAGACTTGACTATAGACTTCAAAAATAGCCAGAAAACCTAAGTAAAAATATAGATGAAGATGAAGCTATTTAAATTAACATAATTATACTGGATAAAAACTGCTTTGTTGCTCTTCATTCACAGAGTGTAATGGCTTCTGTTTCTTCACAGGGTTCATGGACCTCATCAATACAGTGCAACAGGACATATGCTAAGGAATTGCAATACTGTAAACCATGTCTCTGGACTGCGCAGATGCATTTGAGAATCAGTTGGCAGACAGCAGAAATAAAGAAGAACAGGCAGACATATATCTGGTCTTGAAAAGC
Source organism: Bambusicola thoracicus (assembly GCA_002909625.1). Taxonomy (NCBI): domain Eukaryota; kingdom Metazoa; phylum Chordata; class Aves; order Galliformes; family Phasianidae; genus Bambusicola; species Bambusicola thoracicus. The sequence goes on along the minus strand of PPHD01000575.1, from coordinate 55,021 downwards.
CTTTTGAAAATACCATCACATCAGATTTAAAATAAAAACTGATATTCACCAAAGCAGAGGAATGCTTCCCCATTGCTTTAGTTCAGAATCATGATAAGGGCTGCGCCAGTGACATCTTTATCTTCACTGTAAGTGTTAATGCTTGGTGGCATGACAGTGTGGACTTCTGTGACAATGTTATAAATAACCTGATGGTGAACTTGCCAAAATAAAAAAGGAAGAAAAGAGACACTGTTCTTCCCATCTATAGGCNAATAAGCAATTGTAACTGATTAATCAAAACAAAACAATAAAAAAGAAAAATGAAAAACAACAGAAAACAGAAACAAAACAACACTGAATGGGAATGAAAGGGCAGTAGGTAAAGCAAAACATTTTAAGGATGCTGTGGTGAAAGAAAGTTTACCAAGGATCAAGAAAGATTTTGTATTATTCACAGTTAAAGAAAATGGTCAAAAATAGACTTCCCAGGTAAAGAAGTACAGACTTCTTGGCACGTTTCTTTATCTTTCTACTAAATAGAAAATTATATAAGAAAATAAGAAAATAAATAGAAGGACAAATCTGTTTCAGTGGAAGCTGTAATATTTTTTCCTTGTCTTTAAAAAGACTAAATATATGTCACCAGATAATTCTGTTTGGGGAAATAATCAGAAAGGCTGTGCATCTGTCATTGATGGGATGATACTAATCTACTCAGTAAACACTGGGAAGAAATACTGGGGATTTGGATTCCTGGGTATTTGTTTCTTCAGAAGCAAAGTCTATGTAGAAGGGCACACATACTCTTCAATGATTTTGGGATGCAGAAAAGTTGAGTTAGGAAAATAATCATTGTAGTCAAGTTTTTTCTTGGAGTGAAAAAAAATTATTGTATTTACATACACTGAGCTAATTTTTTTTATTTTATAAAGTCAAGAGTGAGTTACGCCATTGAGTTCAACGGGATCAGGATTTGGCTTCGTGTTTATAGATCAGAAATTCTTTAAACAAACACTGCATCATATTTACACAGATCACTAATCCACTTCTCTGAACCAAAATACAATTCCACTTTCCTTTTATGTTTGCTCTTTTCTCAAACAGGGGCAGTATTACAGAAGTCAGCAAACAATGTCATTCTGTTCACAGTAAACATGCTTTATTTTCAGTGCGAATGACTGCAAAAACATCACCCTGGCTTTTCATCTCTGAACATGCCAAAACAAAGTTTGAGAGCATCTGAATAAGCAGCTACTTCCATTTCATTTTTTCCTATTCAATAAATTGTACTAGATACAAACGTGCTGGTTTTTTATAACATTCTTTCCCGACCATTTCAAGTTACACAAGATAACATTTATTTTGTCATTTACATTCAGTAGACTACGTAATACTATTAAAATTAACTTTTTATTCTTTTGCTACTTTTTTGAAACACTCTGCATTTCCCTCTTAGTCATTTATTTATTTATTTTTAGATAGCATCATCCTGAGTTTCAATAAATCTCTTAACTATTATTGAAAACTATTTAGACTTTTGGAATTAAATATTAATAATAACAATAATAAACCACAGAATTTTCTCTAGGATCAGGGATGAAGATTTTTTGAAGCTTTGTACTTTTTTTTTAAATCACCAAAAAATACTTTGTGACATTGCCAGTTTAATTTACATTTTAGCCATTTCCCAAGAAGCCATGTAATTTCCCCAAACAGCTGTATCTGCAGATTCCCATCAGCATCCTTTAGAAGTCACCTTTATCTCTGCAGTCTCTCAAATGCCTTTCTCTGCCTTTTCTATGACATTTATTTAGTGCAATACACTAAGAATGTTTTTTTCTTGCTTACCTTATTTTTATTCTAGTGAAACTTTACTAATTTAATTACATTAAATATCTCACCAGTTTAATGACATTGAATCTCTCACATGCATAAAATCAAGCTTGAGCTTATGTGATTTAAAGATTCCAATCACAATAAACCTACTGTATAGATTTTATTGGATTGGGCAGAGAAAGTATATGTATATTATTCAGAGGTCCCTTTCTCCAAAAGCACTTTTGAAACTTAGTTAAGCACATGTAGGAGTCACTTCCTTAATTCCCTGTGCAGAATTATGGCAATATTTTTTAATGTCATTAGTCTCTACCTTTTTATTTCTTTATAGAATCACTCATGGTTTGTCTGACAAAGACAGTTCTACAACAACAAGCAATATGAAATAGAATTTCAGCCATTAAAACTCTCACCTCTTTAACTGAGATCAAATATAAGAAAAAAAACAAAAACAACTGTATGTACATTTAAGAAGGCTTTTTTTTTTCTTTGCAAAATAAAAGTCTGAAATCATAAGTTTCATTTCATTACCTTTTTCATTACTTAGATAATAAATTTATCTCTGTGTTTACAACCTGGTACTGGTTTCTGTAAGTGTTTATCACAGAATAAGCACAACATTAGAGCAGACATGAAACACCAATCCATTAATTTCCTTGTTTCCACATTTTACATCACTAACCTCCTAGTCCCAGTAACTACAAGGGGTGCTCCTATTCTATTACGTTGGCCACTGATGTCAGAGATGGTATGGCACCAGAGACTGAATCTTCCTGCCTATATTCTGTTACAATTTGTTGCTGTGAAACAGATGGCAGCAAAGGTGCAGTCTGACAAAATGATGTCTGGCATGGAAGCGTGGATGAAGCGAAAGTGGGTAATTTAATTCCTCCATGAAGAAAAAATGGCACCAATTGACATTAATCAACACTTTCTGAACATTTATGGAGGTCAAATAGTGGATGTGAGAGCACTGAAGCAGAAGATAGTGTGTTTCTGTAGTGGTGACGATGACAGCGGTTAATATCCACTGGTGCAGATTTTTACAAGTAATTCATTGCTAATTGTGGTGACTATGCTTAAAAATAGTGTTTTTTAGACAACAATTTGCTCTATCAAATAGTGTCATTGTGGTTTTTTGTATATGTTGTAGTTCTTATGGAAATAAATAGGAATAATTTGTGGAGCAAACTATATAGTAAAGAAATGCAGGAAATATTGCTGTAAATTAGAAATAAAGAGAAGATTCAGCCAGGTGGTGGGCTGGAATTTGACCATTACGCTTTCACAGACGTTATTATTTGCTCTATACTTGAATGTACAAGGTTATTTATTTTTGATGTGTACATTTACTAAGGAGATTTTAATGGGGAATTTCCAACCCACAGGCATATTTTTATAAAAGCTAATCTGTCAAGTGAGTCAATATATTAGAAATGAATGCAGTTCAAGGAACAGGGAGGGTTGTGCTTAACAAATATTTGTGTTTAAGCTTCACTTAACAAAGTGTATTAAAACTACAATGACAAAAACAACACAAACAAATAAAAATCCCTGCTGAGAAGGACTTAGGGTTAGGGCTAGTGTTAGGTGATTGTCTCCCTCTTCTCTGTCCTTGTGAAGCTTCTTCTGGAGTACCGAATCCAGATCTTGAGCACCCAGAACAAGAAAGATGTAAAGTTGTTGGAGCAGGTCCATAGGACAGCCACAAAGATTATCAAAGGGTTGGAGCACCTCATCTATGAAGGAAGGTTGAGGGAGCAGGGGTTGGCTAGCTTGGTGAAGAGAAGACTCCATGGTGACCTCATTGCAGCCTTCCAATACTTGAAAGGAGCTTATAATCAGGAGGGAGATCTACTTTTTACACAGCCTGATGTGACAGGACAAGGTCTCCAATTCAGAGACCTTATATTACTTCTTAATTCTTAACATCTCACTAGGTAAAATCAAATCCCTGGAGGAAAAAACTCTGCCTTCATATGGGACTAAGGATACTGAGGGAAGAATTTGGGACAAAGTTACAACTTTGTTTTCAACCCATTATTCCTTGTGTTTCCTCTCACTGTATGTTTTACTTTGCATGGCACCTCACAAGATTTGACTTTTGGTACTAGAGTGGTGAGACAAAATGCATAGGGTATACAAAGATAGCTCAATATGTTCTGTTGAACAGAAACCAGACAAGTCAGCTTTAATTTGGAAACAAAACAGTACAAATAGCTTGAATCCCCTAAGAAAATTGTGCTCAGAATATATGTTGGTCTGCTAGGGAATTTTTCTTTAGATGGCATTAGATAAAGATATCTCTAGGCATGTTTAGATTTTTACCTAGTTACATGAAACCCTGATGACAAATTATATGATACTGTCTGAATCAGTGTATTGAAGACCTTTATAAGATTCTGAGATCTAGCTTCAGTGTTGTGCAAGCTGTTGTGCTTGAGGGACAGGACACTGAGAATCAGCAGAAGACTTCTGACTGCCTACTCCCTTATTCTGTGCAGTACTCCCAAGCAAATAGGAGACAGAACCTCCCCACAGAGCACATAATCAAAACTTAGGCGCCAGTGAATTTTAAAGAGTACAAGTAATGCCTTAGAAGTCACGGACTTAATTTGTGAAGCTAAAATTACCTCTAAGATGATGGTGAGAGAACGGTACTAATATACATTCTGTTGCAGAACGAATCCTTCTCTCTTTGCGCTCCTTGGGATGCATCAGATAGATACTTGCTTCTGTGGGAATTACCTGAATTTAATAACTCTCAGAAGTAGTTTGTCTCAGCTACAGAGATTTCTGTAGTTCTGTACCTCTTTATTTTACATCAGTACACAAATATACAGAAATTTCTTTGACAGCCTTCACAATATGTCTTGCTGCAGTCCCCTGGCTTCTGAGATTAGCAGCAGTGCATCCCACAGTGCAGAGCAAGTTAGAAGGTAGGACTGAAGTGTTGTCAATAGTAGGGTTCATGCATTCATGTACTGGGATTGAAGGATGAGTAAAATTTTAGGATTATATATCCTTACGATGCTTGACCTGAGGTAAAATAAGTCACTATGATTGTTTCTAAAGCTTGCACGGATGAGCCTTCTCCTAGTGGACTGATGAGGTTTACCACTGCTAGTCTAAAGGTATCCTTTCAACGAGACGTACCCATCTCTTAGGAACCTGCAAACTTAAAAACTGTCATTTTATATAAACCATCCTCTTCTACAAAAGGAATAGTAAATGTTATGTTTACGATTCAAGGGCTGGCAAATCTTCAAAAAGCTAACTGCTTATGTATGTCAAGCTCTATATTTAAGAACAAAAAGAGACTATGTAAAGTTGAGGTACAACTGATGAATTTCTCATTGGAATACACTGACAAGTTCTTACTAGTAAAAAATAAATTGAATTTTATAAAAGGGTCTGCGATCATTTAAAGGCAAAGTCTCACTCAAGAGCCTTGACATAATAAATTCAGCAGATCAGCAATTTCAAAGTGCTCAAACACATAAAGCAGATTTTGTAACATATGCTATGCAACATGTAATAACTGTCATAAGGGAAATAGGCTGGTTCTAAAATGACAATTGTTTAATATTTCAGGGAGCCCAATTAGTGATGTTGAAAGTGCTTTGCATCTGCCAAAGAACACAATTCTTTGTACATCACAAAACATGAATATGGTTATAACTTAGACCTCTGGGAGATATGTTCAGTACATAGGGTTGGTCTTTCAAGGGATTTGAATGTAGTCATGGTGATCTGAGATGTAGTTAAGCATCCTAATGGATTTGTAAGAATCCTGAAACCTGTTTCATGGGAGGCATCTGTCTGTATGTCTTTTATGCCTAATTATTGTTCAAAATCTGACCTACTTGGTATAAAATGTTAAATTATTTATAGTTGTTTCTGGAAATAGGTGATTTGTCCGTACAGATCTGCAAGAAGAGATTCATGGGAACATTGGTTTAATTACCTTCTTGATTATAGTATATATTTATAGATGAGAAGATAGAGACTTTAAGAAGGATCTAGTGATAGGAAAGTCATTTATTCTCTTTCAGTTATACATCAGAGGGCACTGAAGAACATAAACTCTTTTAAAAGAAGCTTGGATTTTTCATTAACCCCATTCTTAAGAAATAACTAGTCTCAGCAGGGGAAGCTAAGGAAAGAAAGCATATTTATCTTGATTTNCTTATTTGGAAGAAAGAAGATTCAGCCTTTAGTAGGATCACTTCCCTTCATTCTCCACATGCACCAGTATACGGGAGAGGCATGCGTGACTGAAGGCAAGCACCTTTTCAGCAATGAACCAGATCCATCAGTACAAGATCATGGAATCATGAATGAAACTATTAACAAATGCAACAAAGAAGAGTTGTAAACAATTGAACTAATTCACCACAGCAGTTCCATAATTTTTACTTTTTTTTTTTTTTTTTTTTTTTTGGTAATATGCCTTAATGCCTCTTCAGATATATTGTTTTAAACAGTGAAAGCATTTTCAGAGTTGCCTCAAGGCAACCAAAATTTGTGTAGCTTAGATCCCCTTAATGTGAGTATACTGGATTAAAAAAAAAAATCTCTTAAACCCAGAAAAACTCAGGTTTTATTTGGATATAAAGGAGATTGTTATCTTTTTATACAGAGAATATGCATAGAGACTAGATCAGTGTAAATTTAAGCTATTTATAACTAGCTCTTCACCAACTTCTTTGTAAGTTTCTGTTTCCACTTAGGTCATCAGATCACTGCACAGTCTACTGGTCCCTAGGAAGTTTCTCTTTTTGTCAGACCCAGAGTGTGCAGAAAATCACTCTGCTGATAGCAATGAATAACTGAATAGCTGTCTCCTCTATGAAGCCAAGGATGAAGCTATGAAAGAGGATATGTTGAACCTTTCTGCTCTCAGGAGGAGCAGCTGCTCCCCAGGAAGCATGGAATTTCTCCCACACTGGCCCCCTTTCTCTAGAGGGATGCATCTAAATCTGTCAAAATTCTTAAAGGAAAGCAGGAAACAAAATGAGAATAAACATATAAATCATGCATCAGCTACCACATGGAGCCAACAAATCCTATTATTTTTCTCCCCGAACAAGTAAAATGAGAGAAAATCTACAATATTGAAATATATAAAATCAAATTATAAAGAGGAAATATAATGTTTCACATATCTTATTGGTGAAAACTCTTAGAAATATATTAATAGGAAGGAAGTTCAGTAGGGCAATCTTCTAGCATAAAATTAATGAGTTATGTTTAGAATATTTTGTGGAAACTCTGATTTCAAATAATGCGTTGTGAAAACATTGTTAATATTTTAAACATATTTATATTTATCAAATTAAAATTTTAAAACTTACAAACATGAAACATTCTTTTTTTCTAAATCGAGATGAAATGTTATTTTTTCAGCATGAGGACAGCCAAGAAGTAATTTGCTCCAGTAGTTTGTGCAGTCTTCTCCGGAGGATTTTGAAGCTGTACTGACACCAAGTTATCCATGAGCCAGTGTTGTGTTCTTGTGGCAAAGAAAGCCATCAGATCTTGGGTTGCTCTAGGAAATTTGAGGTTAGCAGGACAAGGAAGGTGATATTTTCCCTTTCTTCAGGCCTAATGAGACACACTTGAGCTTCTGTGTTCAGTTCTGGGGTTCCCAGTATAGGAGAGACTGAAGCAACTCAACAGAGTCCAGTGAAGAGAAATGAAGATAATGAGGGGATTGGAGTATTTCTCCTATGATGAAAGACTGAGAGAATCATGACTGTTCATCCTGGAGAAAAGAGTGTACAAAAGCAACTAAATAACTGATGGGAGAGTGAACAGAAGATGGAGTTCACTGACAGGGCAAAAGACAGGAGGTTCTGTTCAAACATCAGGAAACAGTTTTTCATTAGACAGAGAACTGATTACTGGGACACGCTACCCAGAGAAGTTATAGAGTCTCCATAGTTGGATATATTCAAAACCTGACTGTGTACAGTCAAGAGCAATCTGTTTTAGCTGATCATGCTGTGAGCAGGAAGATTGAACTACACACCTTCAGAGACATCTTTCAACTTCAGTCATCCTGTAATTCTGTGATTCTAAAATTTGATCGTTACTGGGAAAGTCAATATTTTAAGTTTTCCATGAGACTTGTAATTATATCAAATTAAAAATGATTGGATTTTCCCATGGGATAGAACATTTGTTTTCCGAGTGTTCATCTTTATGTAGTTTTAGTTGTGCAGTTCCACAAACACTTGAAGTATTTATCTGAAACATTAATGTAAATTAACTTGCTATTAAAATAACAGATTTGCCAAAAGGGAGAGTGAGAGAAAGAAATTCATTCTTTACTCTTTTCCAAACTCATGAAGAAGCATAATTTCCTCTGTTTGGCAGAGAAGTAGATAATCAATTGTATCATCTACCAACTGTACCAACTACCATCGCAGCTACATCCTAACCAAAATTAATGACTGCTTAAGAGAAAAATAGCAGTTTACAAGTAGGAAGTTAGGACTTCTAAGCACTAAGACTTCCTTACAAGGAGGACAGAAGACTTTTTTCCTAGAAAACCCAAGCTTATGCTACATTGAATTCAATTAGTTTAGTAGGTCAGGATCCTGACTTCTAACAAAATTCTTGATTCCATAACAGCTGCATGATAAACACATATATTATTGCAATTTTGGGAAAAAAAAAAAAAAAAAAAAAAAAAGAGAGAGAAGTAAGTCTAAGTAAAGAAGACAATGCTTTCCTGAGGAATTTAAAAATCATTTTGAAAACACTATAAAATTCCATACTCGATTGCTTCTGCTTTTAACCAACATAATGCAACAAAGAAAATGTGTCATTAAAAGCACAGTCTCACATGGCTAAAAAGACCCCAAAATAACATATTAAAGACTTTCCTAATGTAGATCAAATCAATATTCTGTTGTCAACAATATTAGCTGAACTTCCACATAACATATTAACTTTTTATAAGTGAATCAACAGTATTTTCAGCTTTAATTAAAATGGAAGTTGAGAAATATTCAGCCCTTTTCTTATTTTTTTTCTCTTATTCTATGTCTTTTCTGCTGAAGTAAGGTAATTAATACAGTGACAGAAGTTTTACTATCATGATTTCTTAGATCTTCTAATAACCCTCTAAGCCTGAATATGCTTTCCTTATATTAGCCATCAAATCCTGAAGTTTTAACAAATGTCTTGCCTTATTCAAAGATTTTCTCATTTCTTCAAATACTTTGTAACAATTTTCTACCAGAGCTCTAGAGTATTGTTTTTTTCTTGGCATATTACAGGAAAAATAGTTGATGTATATTTCACAGAATCCCTTTACAATCAGTAGCAGGAAATAAAAAAACCCCAAAAGGAAGAGTAGAGAAAAATAGGTAAATAAATTTCCTTGCACATTATTTGCTTTATTTATTTATTTATATGTATGCTCATTTATTTATTTATATATATATTTTTATCAGAGGAACGTATTAAAGAATTATTTCAACAACTCACATTTTGATCTCGTATCTTTTTTATTCTTTTACATTTTTAAAAAAATGGTACTTAACCAGACCCCTCACAGCTTCATTGCCCTTCTCTGAACACATTCCAGAGCCTCAATGTCTTTCCCATGGAGAGGGGCCAGAAACTAAACACAGTACTCGAGGTACGGCCTCACCAGTGCTGAGTACAGAGAGACGATCACTTTTCTGCTCCTGCTGGCAGCACTATTTCTGATTCAAGCCAGGATGCTGTTGGCCTTCTTGTCCACCTGCACATACTGCTGGCTTATGTTCAGCCAAGTGTCAACCAATACCCCCAGGTATGTCTTCTTCCAGTACAAAGAGAATTACAAACTTCTAAATGGCATTTTAAGACACTTGTATTTTGAATTTATTATCTTCACTGAGTTGCTAATAAATTGTATAGCCTCTGATATTTAGCTTGGGGTTATACTATTATACATTAAGAAAAAGTGTTATATCAATATCATATCTTATCCTAGACATCTTAAGCAGATCAGAAAAATGAAAGTGTCAGTTTGTTTCTGCTAACTCTCCATTCAAATCTGATTAACTTGAGTGTAAAATTATAGATATAGTTTCTGAAAATTGCTGCAGAAATGATACACTTTCTTTCCTCCTGAAAACTGATTTCTTCTTTTCTTTCTTCAGAGATGATCTTCCTTTCTTACCCTCATTCACCTAGCTTTCCCTGTATTATGAGGACTTTTTTTTTAACATGGAACATATTTTGTATTTTGTTGTCTGAAGATTCTTGCATCATATTTATATTCTATTCTTCATATTTCACAGAATGAGTTTCCTATAAAGCTTATAGTATGTTTTTATCAATGCTCCATTTTTTTTTCTTAAATAATTTGATATTTATCTAATGTTTCTCTCCCCATCCTGTGATAATTGTTTTCTATCTCTGTTTGAGATAATCTTTTTAAGAGTAGTTCAACACAGAACACTGGTGGTGTCTTTAACTTTACCCAAATTGTCTTTATTCAGAGTCTTCTTTAAAAAAAATTTTTAACTGAATCTCTGTCAGTGTCTTAACAGAAGTGGTAGGATTTAATTACTGTCAACTATAGATTATCACATCTGAACCTGTTAACTTAAAATCTTTTTATAATCAATGGAGGAAAAAAAACCTGTAGTATTTCTTCATATAGAATAATTACATCTTATTTTGACTTTTCATTGATAAATGTCCATGTGGTGACTGTAGTTATCTCTTGCCTTAGCATATAAACTCTTCAGAACAAAGTAAAGAGGGGGATAGTGAGTTACAGATTATGATAAGTATTTATAGTAAAGGCTGTATTGTAAAGATTAATCTTAACAAAAATATAATGAACTTAATAAAAATATTATTATGAGAGAAACAAGGAATTTTGAGTATTGTTTGAAAGATTTATATGTTATGAAATCTTTATTGGAAAAGTATAGTTTAAGAAAAAACTACTCCAATGTTGGCAGCATAAGACAGTGAGGTAAGTATTTTGTTTGAGTGACAGATAACTAACAATGCAGAATTCTGGGGTTTATAATGGAACAAATTAATTATGGTTACTATTTAATTTTTAGATCAGATAAGCAAAGGTGTTAAATACGTATATATTTTTTTCAGTATACTGCCTCCATCGGTATTCAAAGATGATTTTTAAGTTCCTTCTGTTCTGGTTAGAGCCAAAGATTTAAGTTCTTTTCTTATCTCAGGGCCTCAAATCCTGCTTCAAGCTGTCCACACCCTCTTCTCTCCAGAGTGGCATTGAAACAATTTTATACCTCTTCATGCTGTGCAAAGGAAAAGTCTTCCAGGAATCACTCATATAGATAAATAAAAGTAAAGTATAGAAAGGATAGCAGATATGAATAAAAAACTACTACTAATAAATTCCTTAGATTTCAGACATCTATTCAAATGTTAAATCAACTTACAACAAAAATAAGGAATTAGTACCTAAAGCAATCAAATAGTACATTAGTGTCATCACATTTATTTAAGTTACAATTCATGCTATTCTGATTAGTATTTTTTCCAAATACTAATAAATTACAACTAAAAAAACACAATATATCTGCATGGAACTCTACAGCTTCTGGAGGGTAAAATTTAATTTGCTGTAATCAAAGCATTATAACATATCTCTAATTCTTTGTCAGATAAATTTTAGAGAATTTAACTCTCCCTACAGTCCCAGAATTACCAACAAATTTCCAACAACAACAACAAAAAAATAGGATGTATCCAAAAACCTGATTTATCCAAATATTAATAACAAATGTGTGTAGTTTTGTTCATGTATGATGTAGTCATTCAATGTTTACCATAGAAAAGGTAGAGTGACTTTTTCAGGGTGGCCTTAATCTGTTGATAATCCATATTTCACATGAAAAGAGAGAAGTTGTGAAGGTGAAGATTAAAGAAAAAGAAAGTTCTAACTGTTGCTTCAAAGGTCCACCCTAAAGTTTTTAAAGAAGAGTTAATAATTCAACTCCTTGGTTCCCATCTTTTCACATACAGATTGACAATGAGAAAAGCAATTTGCAGGACAGAATTCTACATTTTGGAAATGAAAGTAGAAAACAAACAAACAAACAAACAAACAAACAAACAAAAAAAACCCACAAACCATTTCCAGAGCTGGAATGGCAGGTATCGGCTAGTGACTTGAGGTAGAAAATTATCCAGGTGGATATACTGATTGAACTGGATCTCACCATTATCTTTAGGGTCTCAGCAATAATGACTTCCCTTTGAGTAAACCCAACAAGAAGATCATAGACTAAAAAATTCCAAATTAATGAGAATGGAAGGTATTGGTACATTTGATACAGATTTGATATGGAAGACTATCAGAAGGCTGACAATGTCACTGAAAGGGAACATCTGCCCACAAAAAACACTGGCTACTTGGCACATAGACTCCAAAAATTATCTGACAAGAATTTAATATGTAATATATACATATATTTGAAACAAAAATGTTCTTAATAAACTTTTGTTAGATTAGATAAGCTAAAAGCACATTTTCTTTATTTTGATAAAATACTTTGTATTTTTTATTTGGTTGAATGTATTATTTGGTTTGACTTATAATGCTCTCTCAGGTAATTTTTTGTGATTTATTTTTTGTATTTAACATTTTTTTTTCATTATAGGTCCACAGACAAACAAAAATAAGCCTTATATAAATTTTGTGAAATTTTTCCTGGCAATTTATCTCTTCGTTAATAACTATAGCTTTAATGCTGAGAAAAGGTTGTACACACTAAGCCTGATCTGAGCTTGATAATAGACAGTTCTGGAAAAAAAATTGGTATTAAAAGCCAAATTGTATAGTATTTATTATTTAATTAATGCATATACAAAAAAAAAAAAAAAGGTTTTAAGCACACTTGAGCTTTCTGTTTGAGCTGATAGATACAGAATGATCTAGTGAACTTTCACTGGTCCTCTTTTACACAGGACTGTCATGTTAAAGTCAAACATCACAGCAAGTCACATTAATCCACTCTAAGAGCATGAAGAAAATTATCAGACTTTCTGTGTCAAAATGCAAAGTGACTGGAAACTGAGAGAATTGATGAGCACTGCTTGAGGAAAGGTAGGAGTAGCTTGCCTATCTGAACAAAGCAGATGACAGATGTGGATATGTGCAGTTTAACACTCTATTGGTTTGTGCAGATAGTGGGTCTGACTTGTTTTCCTTTCACTGTTTGCAGTGATGTCTTTTTCAGTAAGATACTATTCCTCCATTATTTTTGAGATGATACTTGGTGAATTGTTAATATGGCTTAATTAATTACTAGCTAGCCATAAGATATGTGTTGATAATGCTGCTAGTATATATCTCAACATATTCATTCTGAATCTGTCACAGCTGCTGCCTCAATAAGCCATCTATTTTCAACTTCGCAAAACAGCTTCAGTGAAAGCCCTGGAGAGAGCGCTGACAGACAAACACTGACTGACAAAACACCAATCATTTAGACACAAAACACTGATCAAGTCTGGAACTAAGACTGGACCTAGCCACACCTAGATTCCTCTCTAAGAAGGAGTTTAGAAAGAGAGTCCTTTCTGAACCCCATGATTCAAGAGAATGTTTTGCTTCCCCCCCATAGCCATTTGTCAGGCGCATACCCAGAATGTAACATACCACAAATCATAAAATAATAATATATTTATCTTCTGAACTCCATCTTAGTTTTCAGTGCACTTTTGAGACAAAAACTCCAGAACAAAAGAGACCATAGTATTCAGATTTTCATCTCCATGATGTCATCAAAAGAAATTACTCACTCTAATCTTTTCCTCCAAGAAATTCCATGGTAGTGCACCCTGAAACTAAAATATCTCTCTTTCAGAGAACTTCATATATACCTTGTGTGGTGTCAGACATCAATTAAGAACTTTAAACATTTTATTGTTCAGCACTGCTTTTTGATATGTGAACTATGGTCCATGGTTCAGAAGTGCAACTTCAATCATACTAGATGTCATAAACAGCTAAATCACATAATTGATATGTCTAATTAATAGAATTATTCTGGTTACACTTTCCATTGATTATAAACTGTATTTAGGCATCTAAATGCGTAGGTAGGTACCTACAGTGTGGATGTCTAAATTTGGTCAGGATCATCCCTCCTTTGATGTCTGGCTTTGCATCAATATTCATTAATATTTCAAAAAGCTGTCTTTCATTGTAGTTTGTCATTTGATCAATACTGAAACCTTCTGTAAGTCTATGATGTTGAAGAAATACTTGATATATTTTGGAAAATCTTACCACCTCCGCCTGGTTCTTCATTTTGGCAGACCACTGAGGAGCTCCACTTTCCAGTATATCTCTTTCAAAGTTCCCAGGAGGGGATGATGGGATTCTTAAGAGCCATGAAATTTCCAGTTCTTAGCTTCACCCCCAGCACAGCTACAGCTGGTATTTAGATTCATGCTTCTGAGAGAGTCAATGCTTTCTTGGAAATGGGAAGGCAGTAGCAATTAACTTCAGCTTGAAGCTTTGAAAAATCTTCACTTTGTTCTGAACCAGAATAAAATTACATTACAAAGATTGAATTTTTAGTCCTCTTAAACTTGGAAATGCTAATCATGTCTAAGCTCCATTTAAAATGCAATTTACTCAGATGAGCTTATTTTAATACATGATCAAATACATTTGTATAATTAATCTACTCTCTTCTTTATGTACTTTTCCTTCACCATTTATATAAAATTTACTAACAAAATATTTGATTATTTATTTTGGAATTATTAATGAAAATATTGACTCTATTGGTTTTTGCTATAAACATGAGCCCAAAATAAGTTTGTGCATAATTGCACTAGATACTCTGAAAACACAACAACATCTAAATGAAAGTTCTTGATCTAGAATTAAATGAGATTTGTTTTCTTTTAATGCATTTATTATGGACTACATTGATATTGTGTAGCAATGTTCTTGCTATAAGAATTGTTTTACTAGTCAGGCTGATGACTTACAGAATTATTTAGATAGGATGGAGGCACTACCATTGTTCACATTGTGACAAGAACTACAGAAATTCAAGTTTGTTCTGTGATGCAGCTGGATTTCAAGGTTATGTCTATGTGTCTGCCCTTAGATCATTAACTCCCTTGGTGCTCCAGGAAGTCCTTCCTAGTCCAGTTACTTTCCTAGATGAGAGAGTGTACTGTCTTGAATCTAAGTGACCAACCTGACTGAATCCGTACCCTTGTTCACAATGAAGGAATCTAACTTAGTGCAGGAGTTATCCTGGCAGGAGTTTTAGACTGTTCTGTTGACTCTTACCAAATAGATTCTGCTGTGCCTAAACAAATTAGTATGCTTAAAGTTTTCACTGACATGCTGTGTGGAGAAACTGGCTCCTATGAACCTCTCCCTCAGCAGGTGCTTCCTGATACAAATGGATCCATTTATGTACAGATAAGATATTTGTGAATGTAGCAGATGTAGAAATTATCATAGAATCATATCATAGAATCATAGAAGGGATTGGGATGAAAGGGATTTTAAAGATCATCTAGATCCACTCCCTCTCCATAGACAGGGTTAAATCAAGTTGTCCAGGGCATCTGGTTTTGAACACTCCAAGGATGACGCAATTTCTCTGTACAGCCTGTTCCAATCCTCTTTAGCTACAGTTGTTCTGGGCTGCAAGCATACACTGTTGGCTCGTGTTGAGCATTTTATCCATTGGAATTCTAAGTCCTTCTCTACAAGAGTCAAGATCATACAGTCTCCTCTTCTTTGTCAAGATAATTAAGAGATATATGTGGACTAAGATGATCAACAATGGTGGGTCATGTATATTTTGGAACAGCAGTCATAGTTCAGCCGGATTTTAAGGCAAGTACTAAACAAGTACTTTTTACAAGTACTCTTGCAGTAGAAATTCCTGTAACCATCCAAATAGTGACCAAGCATCTTCTTAAGAAGTTTGATTTCCCATTTGAACCTTACCCTCCTACTATTCTTTTAATCTTGTTTTAACTAATTCTCTTTCTGTAACAGCATACCAGAATTACTTATCCAGATTTATTTTACCTTAAAAATTATATATTTGTATACATGTTCATTAACATAGATATGTATAACCAATAACATCCCATTAACACTCATTAACTACTAGTACATTCTAGTCTTAAAACTTTCATGGTGTTTGTCCAGGATTGTTATTAATAGTGTATGGCTCAGATATCCCAGTAAGTCTGTTTGCTTTTTTAAAAAATAATGACATTCTGCATATTTTTTAAAATAGGAAATTTACCAAAATTTCATAGTCAGTTCAAACTTTTGCATCAAACTATGCCTGTAACAGCTCTAGATTCTGTAGAGTGTGGAATCAAGGGAGAGTTTTGTTTGGGAGGTTTGTAATTCAGGAACAAAACCGTTTTTCTTCTGTGTTTTTGCCATATTTAAAACAGTATTGGCTTGTTTCATATGTTAGCACCTTGGATAAGAATAAATTGTGAGTAACAATGAAAATATTTTTAGAGAAGATTAAAAATGGAACCCTGAACACCAATTTGTTAGATGAAAAACAGACTAAGCTCATTTCTCAAAACAAAAAAATCTTGTTAAGAAAACCTTAATCAATGCATCTTAAATACTTTTTTTATGAATAAAAAATAACAAATGCTCTTTTTACTGCTAAAATCAAAGTGAAATTTATTCAAAGGAACTTTTAATGTAAGAAATAGGGCAATCCAAAAGCAATAAGAACCCATCAAAATAAATTATTTTGTGACATTCAGTTATTATTAAAAAGTATTCAGTATTCTAAATTTGAATCTCATAATCCTGAAATGAGATAAAATTCTCCCTCCCTTGAGCCTGCAGGAACACATATCTGAGTAAGTACCATAGAAATTAATAAGCTTAGACCAGATAAGTAATCAATGTTTTCTTGATTCAAATTGGAAAACTCAATAGAAACCAGAAAAGATTTGCTCAGATTTGGTTTCTGTACTTAATCCCCCCAAAATATTCTTATTACAAATAAAGAAGTTGCTATTAAAGAAATAATACTTACCATGTTCCCTTTTCTTCCACTGTTATTAAACCACTTTGTGGGCATCTGTATTACCAAGTATAGCATAAACAAAAAATACTCTCAAAACCATGAGAGAAAATAGTAAGAATTACCTATAAAGATTAACAGTCTTGGGCCATACTGACTGCAGAGGAAATTGAAAAAAAAATATATATATATATATTAAGAGCTTGTAAGCTTTTTCTTAAAATCAATCGAATCAATTACTACAGTTTAATACTGATTATTTTTCAATACCAAAGAAAATTGACACATCAATCTATCATCTTAGCAGTTCATACTGAAAATGTGATTGATATAACACTAAATTAATTATCTAGGATCTGATTTCTACTTTTCTCGCTTCTACTGTACTGCAGAAGATACTAATTAACCTCAAATACTGATTCCCATAAACTATTCCCGTGATCAGTAATGACTACTCAGCAATGAATAACTCTGTCACTGGCTATGACATGGGATCCCATTATACGGAGAACATATCCTGAGGCCATCACTGATCTTCCTATAAGTAAAAAATGCATAATTCTATTGTTGCCTGAAATACTCCCTTCTTATATAAAATATGTTACTGTTAAGTATGAAGCTATGATAAATGATGCAAACACTAAAACTTGATATAAGATTCATGTGTTCATTCTTTTGATTCATTCTGTGTATGCACAACTTTGTTTAGCATATCATCGTAGTTACTGAATTATTTTAGTTTCACATTTAAGCTTCATTAAAATAATATTTTTACATGGAGAAAACCTGTACTGTCCTTGAAATTTTTTTCTTCAAAGTCGTTTATAGAGATTAAATAATGCAGTAAGGGAAGCTGATAAGTAAGTTGAGACAGATCTACAAAACAAAACAATAAACAAAGAGAAATTATTTACCATGAATTGGTAACATATTAGAGACACTTTCCACAAGCACAGGTTTTTTTTGTTGTTGTTGTTTGTTTGTTTGTTTTGTTTTTTGGTAAAAAACCATCTCACAGAGTATGAATAAGAAAGAGGAGTTGGAGGAATCTGTGTACTTATTTTGTTATAAAATTAGTGTAGGTATCTAGGATGTTTGTCAGAAGAAGCCTTTGATGCATATGATGGAAATCTAAGAAAAAAAGTTTTTCAGTTCTAAATAATTAGGTCCAAGCAACTTGGCATTATGATGTGTAATATTATTTTGCTATTCTTGAATAAAAAATGTAAAATCTACTGAGTTTCCGTTCAGCCACTGCATTTCTAGCTCCAAGGAGAACCTGGATAGTTTGAGTTTCACACCTCAAGTGATCCTTAGCTATCCTCAGGATCAGGGAAGATTCAGCGATATCGTATAATTCAGACCTGTAGAATGCTCTCCCCAAAGACCTTGTTAAAATTGATGAATCCAATTATTTTCCCTAAATTAGATGGCAAATTTTTGCAACACTGAAAAATCAACCTGAAATTAAAGTTTGGGTATGTAATGTGAGTAAGACATTTACCATTAGAAAAGTAGTGTCATTTTCTTAAATATTAAAAACACAGTAGAAATAACATTTCCATGAAAACCATGAACAAGAAAGATAACAGTATAAAAATGATAGCAATACTGATAATGTAATTAATAGATGACTTTTATTTGCTGTGTTTATAATTCTTTTTGAACATCAAGTTTACTACACACACATTATCAGTAGCATTGAGAGGAAGAGATTAAAATTGAATGCTTACTCCTTGTACTGGAAAGAGGAAAGCTTCTTTAGTTTGTTCTTTATTCTTTTAGGAAATATCTATGATTCTATCAGATGTTTTTGTGATGTGGTTCTTTAATACATTCATGGAGAGAAAGATCATAATGATCAGAATATCAAATAAGAATCCTATTGAAAATAATGGTGTCCTAAATATCAACAAGTTAGAGTCAGAACAGCTGTAATAGTCTCTGAACTCTATGTCAAAATAACAAAGGAAATTTTATTTAATGTCGTCACAACGTAAAACCACAAGTTTTTTTTGTAATCTGATAAAGTCTGCAGATACGAACAATGTAACATACAGAAACTAGTAACATGAGGACAGTCCTGACACTATCATCATGAGGCTTTATTTTTCTCATTAGAAACAGAAAGCCATTTTCCCAGAAACTGGGAAACCATATCAGTTAAATTTTCTCACTGGCAGGTTTCTTAAAAATTTCCCTTTGCCACATGTACCTGCTGCACATTTTCTGGCTGGATCTCGTAGAAAATGACATAGGCAGCAACCAAGGCAAAAAAAAAAGTGGGTCAATTTTAATAATTAAATGGATTAGACCTCACTCACCTCCTGACAGGAAGGAAAAAGGTTTTTCATGGAGGGGAAACTATAGTGTCTTTATTTATTCATTGTGAACTGTGTGATGTGATTGTCAGAAGGTGGTCAAACTACACAGATACTGCTCTCTTCCTGCCTGGAACAAGTTTTTCTCTGTAGGTACCTGTGACAGAGTTTGGTTCAAAAAATTTAATATTAAAAAAAAAAAATCTTCAATAAAGTAAATTTATTTGTGTACATGCAGCAACCCGGAACCTCTTCCATATAGCAACTTATGTAAGTATCACATAGCTAAATTTTAGAAAGAGCATTTGCAACACAGTATACCATCTGGTAAATCCTGAAAAACACTGAGATGCATTTTCAAGAGCAATTCATATTACATTTCCTGAGTGTTTGGCTGTAGCAGCTAAAGCCTTGACATGATAATTGGAGTGGATGGATGAAAGTGGATCTCTATGTTTTTATCAGTTCAGATCCTACTAACAGCAAAATTAAACATGTTTTTTAATTTTTTCTTCTGTTGATGTTGGCTAGATGAAAAGGAACTGTGTTTTCACACAGGAAACATTGCTTTGTTTTATTCATTCTCCTTGCTTAAATCAAAGAAGCACAGACAAGAGTTTTTTATGTTTGGTGTAAAATAGATATATCGTTTTTAATATTATAACAGAAGTCACTCAGGAAAAGAATTTATGAGTAATTAAACTTGTGAACAAAGCAGATGATTTTTATGAACTGACATTATGGACTGAAACATGATCCAGGATTGAATGCAAACAGGAAACTTTAAGTGAATGTGTAAAACTCACCATCCTCACAACATAAATGATGTACTGATGCTTGGGTTTAACGTCAAGATTTGAATGAATAACTGATTTCTTGTAATCTGTTTTGGCCATATAACTCTCAGGTTGAATTCTGCACTTAAAGAACCACAGCAAAAACAATGGCATTGTTGCAGGTACAATACTCTGTATCTGAGGTAGAGAAAGCTGAAAATAAGCCTTCAAGAATGTGTAACAATTCTTTCACCTTTCTAAACATCAAGAAGAAAGTTAGTCAACCCAGTAATTTTCACATGCTCCCTCTATAAAAGATCACATAATCTATCCAGTAACACTAGTACATAT
>PPHD01000575.1:10475-28122 GCA_002909625.1 Bambusicola thoracicus | reverse complement strand
AAAAAAAAAAAAAACGGATCTGCTGTTTTTTAAATTGAACACATTATTATAAAACTGCTCTGTCCATTAATTCCAACTTGGTGTGTTGGCATCAATTGTGTATTGATCTACTGGAAAGATGTTAGTTTTCTGTAGTTTTCTTGTCTTCTCAAGCACTTCTGAGATTCTTCTGTGGTGTAGTAGACAAAAACATTATCTTATTCTATTTGTGTATATGTCTTAGATCTCTGTTATGTATTTAGTGGGACAAGAGTAAAGCAGAGGCAGAGGAAAGAACAAGTGGGATAGTATTTCAATTGCTTATTGGTGAAAAAGATTGAAATACCAGTTGAAGAGAAAAAAAAACTGTAGATATTTCAAATCATTTTTTCTTTTTGCTTCTCAGAAGATATTAAATAATTTTGATAGAGTCAAATAATAAACTTCAGCCCATTTCACATTTTTTTGAATGCAGCGGTGTTTAAGAAGTAATGAGATTGCTATCTTCATACTTTTTTTTTTTTTCCATAATTTATCTTCATCTCTGGTACAAATATCCTGAATATGTGAAAGCTAATACAATGGTTTTGATGTGCATTATTTCAGTCATACATCTAGTTTCACTTTAACCAAACCTAAAGCTGCACTTGACATCCTCCTGTTTTTAGTGAAAGAGGATGAGCAGACAAAAATTGCACCAGATTGTACCACAAGCTGATATACTTTAGGATAAATACCATGAGCCACGAATCAGAATCTAAAAAATCTTTTGCATGCTACCTTTTACACAGCGTCCTAGGAACCTCATCTCAAGTAAGCTTCACAGGGACTAAAGCACCCTTTACAGCTAGCAACCCACAAGCTCATATTATCTGCCTTTTTGAAACTTGGTAAAGCATGATCTCAGAAAAGTCAATGTGCTTGTGCTTTTCATAGTCCTATTTTACTGAGTGCATTAGGAGAAGAAGCAATGATTTCTTTGTTAAAGTGTAACGTGCATGGATTCACTGGGTGACTGCATAAATGCTGCGGTGTTGCTTGAAAAGAGTTGGTAATAATGATGTTGGATCTTTTAGTGACATAGAAAGGAAGTGAAAGACAAGGTTTACTGAATAAGATGTTCATTAATAGGTAAAAAAAAATTAATCTGAATTGAAACTTATAGCCAATCCCTGCAGATATAGAAACAGATCCAAAGCTGGAAGGTCTGGCACCTCTACGAAGCATGTGATGCTCAGCGCATACAGAGTAGCCATTTTGAGAGGCCCTGTAGTAGTTTCACACTACACAGCACCACTATGCCTCTGTCTTCCTTCTCACACGGGGGAGAAAATAAGATGAAAAAGGCCTCAAAGAGCAAGATAAGGCACAACTTCCTGTGACAATTATGGAAATTTTCAATTTCAGATCTTGAAATTAAAGAAGCTGAAGTATTATCTGTCCCCCTGGTTTCTGCATCATGGTGTAAATACTACCTGTGAAGCTTGCCTGAACGATTACATAGGTCAGTTTCTAGAACTGTTTCATTTTATGGGATGGTTCTTCTGAATCAGGCTGGATGAAAACTGGTCTCTATACTAACTCAGGTAGAGTTTAATCTGTCTCTTGATATTACTGTGACTTGCCTGGCCTTCTGCTATGCTGAAATATGTGCTGTAAATCAAAGCAGCTGAGTAACTTCATATGAGTTAACTGATGACATTACTGTATCTGTTGACTATGTCAAAGCTGCTAGACATTTCTAAAAAGCTGTTTATTCTTGAATGGTTTATGGAGTAACCTCAGTACTACTTAAATCAGTAGGATCTTCTAAAAACCCAGAAGTCGTATACTGAAGAAATTAGCCCACTATACTCCATGTGTTCTGGTTTCAGCAGGTGGATTTTCTTCATAGTGTCTGGTATGATGTTGTGGCTTTAGGAGAAAAATGACATTGGTAACACACCAGTGCCTTAGTTGTTGCTGAGCAGCGCCTCACAAAATCAAGGACTTTTCAGTTTCTCAGCTTCTTGTACTGTCCTGCTAATGAGGGGATTGTCAGTGCAGTAGTAGCCGGGAGGAGACAGAATCAGGACAGCTGACCTAAACTGGACACAAGAACATTCCATACTATATGACATCAAGTGAAAACTATAAAATTGGAAGGAATTGGCCAGGGGAGGCAGCCATGACTGGGGGACTGGCTGGACATTGATGGGAGAGTGGTAAGCAATTGCACTGTGCATCTCTTGTTTTGTAACTGTATATATATATGTTATTATTATTACTATTATTTACCTTTTCTATTTTGAAATAGAAACTATTTTCTAAGGCAGGGATGGCAAATAGACTAGGAAGCCTTGTAATTTCTAAATGTACCTGAGATTAGATATTCCTATTCCAAGTAGGTGAATCTGTTCAAGTTAAGATCAGATGTGTTTAGGTATCTAGTGCATATGATGCAGGCCTCCTCTATGTGTCTACAAAGTCAGTTTTCCACAGTAATGTCAACAAATAGCTGAGGGCCTCATCTCTTTGACTGCTGAATTACCTAAATTCTGGATTTCAGGATAGCTGTAGGACCTACTTGACACAGCGTTATATAAAATCACATACACACACACACACAAACACACACACAAAAGGAGCAAAGGAGGGATAAAGAGCTGTTAAGGCAAGCTTCAGCTCAAATGTGTAAGTCAGTGTAGGCCAGAATGGCAACATGCAAAGTGCCTGGGAACAACTTAGCTGTGTTATCCTTTCAGCAGGGCTCAACAGTTTGGGATCACTGCTACAATGGGGAGATCGTGAGCTTTCTAATACTGCATCAGGTTTAGAGATCAGTATCATGGATCTTTAACATTACACCAAAATGTCCTCAGAGTGTCTAGTCTCATTGTTCTCTGTCCTTGGAACACTATCTGGTGGTAAAATTTATGAAAATCACTCTGTACCTAGGATTTTGTTTTATTCAGGCCATGTTTCCCTGTCTGTAGACTGTGGAATTTTCAGTATGTGGATAATAAGTTAAGCCTCCAACATATGACATGAATATTTAAGGTGAACTTTTTCCAACAGCTCTTCTCAAAGAGCTCGTGTGTCCAGGTCTGATAGAGTGCCAGGAAAAAACAATTTTATTTAAAACTTCCACATCCACAGTCATTTCAAGTCTAGGACTTCTGCATAGCACCCTGTGACCCACAAAACTGCCTTGAGTGAATATGGTGACATCCCATGGACTAAACCATAGTCACATGTGTAGTCAGCTCAATAGGCAGGATTTTTGTTTTCCTTCTGTCTGGCATACACACACTCAGAAAAAAAATGAGCAAAGGTGAAAAGTATCACAATTTCTCAGTATGATCACACAGATTTCTGTGTGCTTTTCACAGGAAGGAAACCCCAGGATTGTACTGAAAATTGTTTTAGAGCCAGGAGCCTATCCATGCTGGGAAGAGGACTCATTATAAATAGTACCAGGCACATGCAGTGAAACTCCGACTTCTGCTAACAAGATAAAACATTAGTACTCAGCATTAGACAAAACTAGAGCACGTTGATTGACATGGTTGAAGGGGAGTAGTGTGGGAGCCACTGAGGAAGGTTTATTTCTTTGTCTTTGAAGTGAGACATTTGTCATTTAAATATGAGCAGAAGGCACTGAAAGAAAGCGGTAATTTTAAATGTGCATTGTAATGATTATGTATTACATTTTTTGATTTTCTGGTCACTAGTCCCTTCAGATACCCTGAAAATAGCTATTCTGGTACAGGTTGAAGACAGTTTATAGCAAGAGAGTCATCACACATAATTCAGTAAAATTAAGTCATGTTCATGATGTTGTATAATAACATTTTGCAATGCACATATTTTCAGGTTATGGGATTTCCCTTGTGTACTCAAATACTAAGACAAACATGACAAATGGTGAGAATGTCTTCTGAAATTGATTGAGTCTATGATTTTGCTATTAATACTGCTTGTTTCTTTTTATTTTTTTATTATTTTTTAATGAAAACATGTATTAGTATTTTTTTCAATCCATTAAGAAAGCTGTTCCATACTGATTATTTATATAAAGCAACCAGTACGCGTAGAGTCAAGGACTGAAAAAAAATCTTAAAAAGAATTCAACAAAATTATTAATCATGCTATTCATTAACAGAGAACAAATAAGATGAAAAAAAAATTAATTTCATATGGTTGCTGGAAGCACTGTCCTGTGAATGCTGTATTTGTGGATCATATCTACCTTTAGCTTTTTTCAGGCTACAGTAATAGTAACATATACCTAAAAAATATTCTGATGATTAATCATTTTTTTTCTAGATTTCAAACAGCAGCCTACTGTACATTAAAATACTAAAATATGATCTTACCATAGTTACTACTTCATATTCTCTCTTTGTTGATTATTGTTTGTTTGTTTTCGCATCTGAGTTTGACACTCCTTGGAAGAATTAGAGCTAGAAGAAGCAACTTAGGGAAAAGTTTGAAATGTCTTGCCCTGTAAAAATAATTTTTTTGAAGAAAATTAGTAATGGAGATTTATAAATATTATGTTATGAATTCTGTTATAAATGCTCTGATATGTGGACAAAAGCTAACTTATTTTTATATGTCAGACAGAATGATCAACAAACTAAACAGAACAAGAAAACTAAAACAGATACTAACTAAAATTATTTTGTATCATCTAAGATAATGAAAAAAATTGCAGATAGAATTAGCTAAAATCACTATTGTGGGTTGTGAGCAAAGTGGTCGGGGGTGTTCGTGTGCACTGTAGGGCGGTCATGGATGGTGCCTGTGTGCACTGTAGGGCCGTGGGTGGTGCCTGGGAGCACCAGGGGTGGACACCTTGGGAAGCAGTCAGCTGGTTCTTGTCAGCACCTGGGATGGACACATGGGCGGGACATACGGGTACTTACGGGTGGTATTTGCTTAGGTATATAAGGTTTTACTGCTGCACAATAAATCTGACATCTTGGAGCTAGACACGATGTGTCCATCCCATTTGTCTCTGGGCAGGGGGTGTCCAGAACTGATTGGGCTAGCCTAGCCGGTTTGCCGCTTAGTCAGCACTGGTCGTTGATCGCAGCAACCACTATTATCACTAATGACAGATCAACTAAGTGTGCTCTTTGTGATCATGAAAACACAACTAAACATCAATTATTCATTTTTTTGTTTTGTTTTCATCCATTCCTTTCCAGCAAGTGAGCACAATGGTAAGAACTCTTTTTTTTTTTTTTTTTTTTTTTTATCAGTATAGAGGGAATCTGCATTGCTGTCATTGTGGAAGGCCAGGGGTTAGAGGCGGTGTATGTAGATAACAAAATGTCGTTCACTATGCTGACTAGATGAATATAAAACTAAAGACAGTCACTTGGCAAACACATAGGTTTGGATAAAAGCAAATGTAAGGAAATAACAATACCACATTATGTCAACACAAAAGGCAGCTGTGATGTGTCAGAGCTGCAGTTGTCTTGCCACACTTCTGGTAATGAGTAACTATAGGCTACATCGACTCATCTTTTAATAGCAGTAGCAAAATAATTAAAGTGTATGTTCCTGTGATGTTCTTTTAAATGCAACATGAAAAACTGTAAATGGTCTGTTAAATGCTACTAAAAATATTGACAGAAATCCATTAAAATTGGTGCTGCTTCTAACAAGCACTGATGTATTTGGAATGTTTTACATGACAACTACGACACATTAAATAAATTGAAGACAGTTGTAATCACACAGTTCTCTGGGTTCAGTGCTGCCATGAAAAAATTCTGAGGTCATTTTATCACACTTTCTTTAGAAAAAGCTAAAACCATTTAATTAATACCTTCCTTATACCTCTAATCACTTCTACAGTCATTCAAAGACTCCAAAGTCCTGCAGAAATTGTGCTGCTTGTGGAACCTATAAACTACACCACTAAGACAGCAAATATTTTTATAGTTTTCAGGGATATGGCAACATAATGAATTTGCAGCCACTTGAAAAGTAAAAATTGAAAAATCGTGGTAATGCAGTAGAGCCTTCCAAACTGCTATCAGAAACTTTCAAATTTCTCATTACTACTTTCAGTAGTATTCAGAGTAATATCAATGGAAATGATCCCCTTAATCTATGCCTGAGGGTTAAGAATTGGAATAGGTTTATTGGATTTTATTTGTAGTTGTTTTGGTACTGCCAAATGATAACAAGGTCTAGGAACAACACATATTCAGAGTTGTGTGGGAGTTTTTTTTGTTTGTTTGTTTTGGTTTATTATTATTATTATTATTTTTCTGAATGACTAAACTAATATTGATATCTGGTTTATATGATTAGAAAACACTGAAATTGTGTGTGAAAGAATGTTTCTGTCTAAGGTAACACATGCACCTATTTTTTATATACTTTATATAGCATGGACAGAGTAAAGTTGGTATTCCAAAGAAAGATCAGTATGTGGTCAATGGATAGAATAGATGTCTATAATATGTCTCAACCCATCTCAGTAGGTGTCTACTGATTTTCAGTCTAGTATTTAGAGAATGAAAAGTATATTCTGAGTGCCTGCATACACTGGTGATCTAGGTCAGCCAACTTACTTCTGGGGACAGACACTAATGGAATAGAGTACTTAAAGGAATATTTTCATTTTTAAAAAATATGGTCACAATATATATTTTTTTCAATGTTTGCATACAAGACTAGTGTTTGTTCTCTGAAGAAATGAGAAGACTGTAGTACAACCTTATTTGATTTTATGCATAGATCTGATTAACACCAACAAAGCAAAGCATTTTTTCTATCAGAAGTCCAGAGAGTTTTCCACTCTCCTGTTAAAATCAAGTCACTGTCAGGCCAGGAATATCAGAGTTACGAAGTGGTCCTCACTCACAATGGAGGATCTTCACCTAATCTCAGTAGAAATTCTGGACTTCATGCTAGACTGTCACTGAAATAGTCCTGATGGTAAGGATAAGAAACAGACTATCTTTGCTTGATCAGTTCTGAACTGATGGCAGTCCAGTGACTGGGTCTGAAGAAATGAGTTGGAGCATGGATTTAGACTAAATATTAGGAGGAAATTTTTTATTCAGACTGTGGTGAAGTATTGGAACAGGCTGCCCAGAGAAACTGTGGATGTCTTGTCCCTGGACAAGCTGCCCTGGGCAGCCTGACCTACTGGGTGGCAAACCTGCCTATGTCAAGGTGGTTGAAACTAGATGATCTTGAAGGTCCTTTCCAACCCTAAACGTTCTATGATTCTCTGCTTTGATGCTGTGATTATTTTATATCTGGCTCTTGTGGTGTCCTCCTGGGCCTTTTCTGACCTAGCATGGGATCTTGATTTGCCAGTGCCAGGTGCTCAAACTAGTGAGATTTCTTTTAGAAAGTGAACTCAGAAGTTTCATGCATTGCATTGGAATGCTAAGTAGGACATCTGCCCCTGTGTGTCTATAATAGATACGTTAGGATAGGAATTGGTGTCTTTCAATCTTTCAGACCAAACAAGAGCACGCATAGTAAATTTAGAAATCTACAAGATTGATTGTGTTAGAGAGTGGAAAACCAGGTCCTCAATATAGGTTTTGAGGTATTTTTCATTATTTAATTCTAAGTTTGTGGTATGTTTTTTCCCTTAAAGATATTTCTTTTTTCCTTGTTGTAAAATGAAGGAAATTATATGGTCCTCCTGTTTAAATTACCTCAGAATTCCACTGTAGTAAAATGCAATAAAAAATGCATGTACTAATGACACTTGAGATTACTTTTACACAAACTAATGTGCTTCAGATCAAATATGTATTAATCACTTAAGTGAAAACATAGAAAGACTTGCACACTCAAACAGATACATTATTTATGAAATGGCTTCTTGTCTGCTTGCACTGATTTATAGCATCTGCAATGAAGCAAATTAGAGGACTTAGAAAGCATCTTGTGGAGAAAAAAAAAAAAAGCCACAATAGGAAGCACGGGAAAATCTGAAATTGAAAACTGAAAATAAACTTAGCAACATTTTCTATCTATACATGCTTATTCAAACTTCGTCCATATTGTCTGAAAAATGGTTATGTTTCTTTTTTGTCATCCATTTGATCTAGTATGATATGGCTTCTAAGAAGCACATCATTTAATAATACCATCTGTTATCAGCTGTACAAAACCAAATAGAAGTCTTAATACTGCAGAAGCAAAATTTCATGCAGGAAACAAAAAAGTATATAAGAAAACAAATAGCCAGACTTTAAATGCATAGAATTCTCACTTTGGGGGAAAAACAAAACAAAACAAAACAAAACAAAACAAAACAAAAACGAATTTATCAGAATTTCTAGGCTTAAAAAATATCTATCCATAGTCATAACTAGAAATGTTTCTATGGAAATATGCACAATCTCTTCAGGAAATGTTACAACATGTTTAGCTAAAATGAATAAGAATACTGAATACAAGAGTAGTTCTTACCAAAGAAATAAAAGAGATGCTGCATGAGCTGTATTGGCCTATACTGTGAAATGCATGTAGAAAAAGAAAAAAATCTATTATTAAGTTTGCTCTAGAGAAATGAACTAGGTTGGAATGTTATATCGAGCAAATTAAATTTGCAGGGATTTAGGGCCAGGGATAAGTAGAATATTTCTCACTGTATTTCACTTCTTTTCACTTAGTAAAATGCAGGGGTGTAAAGAATTATACAACCAGTAGAAAAAGAAGTAATGAATAGATGTAATGCACAGGTCTTTTCCATTTATACCTTCATTTTCTTTTTTTACCAAGTGTGCTCTCCTCTGATTTCTTATGTGTACCTAGATGATTCATAGAATTAATTGAGCATAAGAGATGTTAAAGTTTAGTGGGAAAATACAAAAATAAATGAATAAATGATTTACCTTTATTTAAATGGATGTTTTGTCAGATTTTTCTAGTGGAAATGTAGTTACATAGACTCATTTCTCCTCCACTGGCCCCATGCACACATATTCAGATATATCTGTAACACTTTATTTACTTTTAGAGGAAACTCTCCAGCTACAGTTATTTACCTCTTTTCCTATGTTTTCTAAATACCCAAAGACCCCCCAACAATGAGCTTAATGATATGCTTCCCAGAGGTGCTGTCATCTGTATCATCCACCTGGATTCAGGCAACCTGGCTTATGTCATGATAAGTACTGATATTCAGCACATAATCTGTAGTTTCCTACTGCAAAATATGCGCTTGTAAAAAAGAATCCTCACAGAAGGGAGATGTCATGGTATGCTCTAGCCATGCACGCTAAGTAAGCTGATCAAGCCTCCTGTACTCCTGGCATTTACCTTTTGATATTGAAATACAATACTGACTGGATTTCTCAGCTTCTAAGAAGCTCACTCACCACTTTCAGCTGAAATTAGTGTTTTGAACATGATCTGTATGACCTGGACATTCTACCATTGTTTTTATTTTTAAAAAGTTGGAGCTTTCTTCATGTTTATCAGTGAAGTGTAATTTACAATGGCAGCTCTGAAAGTAATGCCTCCTGTTTTATTATGTTGGCCCACGATGTCAGAGGCAGATGTTGGTGGTATGGCAGTAGAGACTGAACCTTCCCACCAATATCCCATTGCATTTTGTTGCTGTGTGACAGATGGCAGCAGAAAGATAATCTGACAAATTGGCATCTGACATGGAAGAGCAGATGAAGAAAAGTGCATTGTTGAATTCCTCCACGTGGAAAAAATCACTCTCACTGACATTCATCATCACTTGCTGAATATTTATGAAGACCAAACAGTGGATATGAGCACAGTGGGAAGGTAAGTGGTGTTTCCACAGTGCCAGTAGTGACAGTGGGTCACTGCTGCTGGTGCAGATTTTTATGAGCACAGCATACAGACTCCTGTTTATTGCTGGTGAAAATGCACAGCTAATGGACTCAGTCCAGCTTCCCCAGCCTGACCTCAAAGAGCAAATGCTCCATGCCTTGCCACCTTGAGGATGCTCTGCTAAGCTCTCTCCAGTTTGTCCATGTCTTTGATATCCTGCAGTTCCAAGTCTGAGTATAGTTCCTGGATGTGGTTCTATCAGTGCCACAAGGAGGAGGATAATCCCTTTCTTCCAGCAACAAACCACGCCCTTGTTAATAGAGCTCAGGAGTTGTTGGGTATCTTTGGTGCTGGGACATACCCTGGACTCATGTTCAGTTCAGTGGCTACCACCACCCCATGGCTTTTCCCACAGAGCTAATGTAAAATATGCACATAGCTCCTACAGTCCTAGACAGTGTCATTGCAGGGGCTCTGCTTCCTGAGGCAGCACTTGGCATTTGTTCTTGTTGAATTTCATGGGCTTCCTGTAAGCCCAGTCATCCAGTTTCCTTTGGCCTTGCCTTCAAGCATACACAGTTGTATTGGGGCAGATTGTTATTATGAAGAAGCCTATGGAAATGTAATTTTACATATAAGGTTCCTAGACAGACCATATAAATTCATTTGAAAAGGAAAAGCTTATGAATAAACGTTAGGAGTAGTCACAATGCTGTCAACCTCTTTTCCATAATAGCCTTATTATAAAGAGGCTGCACTGAGGAATTAAGAAAATAGTTATAGGTAGGTGGAAAAACCTTAAAATAATTACAAGGTAATAGATTAGCATAATCCTTCATCACTTCCACATATCTGATTAAACAGCTCTTATAAAGGAAAAATGAATTAAAAAAAAATAATAATGAAATCTAATATAGTATGCTACTTATTTTAAAGAAAATTAGTTTGACTTCCCCCAGGAAAAAAAATAATTTACTAAAAGAAAAAGAAAAAAATGTTCTCTGAAGATAGGTGGCATATTTTTTACATTTGTAAAGAAAAACTTCAGAGACTTTAATATATTTTTGCCCCTTGTGACATGTGTGCTTTGAAGAACAAAGAGAGAGGCTAAGTGATGGCACCTATCAAAGGAGTTGTATTCTTTCACTCTTACCTCCAAAGGGATGCACAAAATATTTGTTATAGTCAGTCATTGTGTTGATAACTACAAATCTCTGAGCAATAGAAGGGAAAGAAAACTGCTTGGTTTTAAGCTTTTGCCAAAATTGAAGTTATTAATCAGCAGTGTTGTTAATGAAACCAAATGTCCACACAGACCTCAATAAACAAATAGGAAACAGAAAGACAAAATTCTGGAACTCTGCATGTAAATGTAACAATGCAGGCAACAAAAGAGTGAAGTAAGCAATTTATTCATAGCTTTCATATGAACTGCTAAATTTAAGTATTTACCTTTTAGATTTTAATGTATATTTGGCTTTCCGAGTAACTTTAAGTAATGTACTTTAAGAATGACAAGATGTTTTTACCAGAAATTTATTCTTTGTAGTTTATTTGCTGTGGAATATACACAATAATTTTTACAGAGGATTATATAGAACTGTCTGACCCATATAAAGAGTATGTTTAAAAATTCTACTGGATGTTGAAGTTCATCTCTTAAGTGTGCAGTAAATCTCATTTCCAAAATATTCTGATGCAAGATTGTATAAATATCCATATGTTAAATAAAATATACACTGACATAATCTGCAGGGATGGATTATGGCAGTTTTATAGAGGGTTCTATCTTAGTCATTTTAAATGGTTTTACATGGCTTGACTTATAACTATGAATTATGGTAGCTCTGTGGACTAAGAAAAGCTCTAGCCGTAGCATGCAATTGATTTTTATGTTCAAACATTTATAATGTCAGATTTGATGGAAAGAGTGCAGGGTAGTCTGAAAATAAGATGTTTCTATGGGTGTCCTTAAATTTAGGGGAAAATAGCAATTTAAACATACACTAAAATAATAAGGAATCTATAGAAGTAAATAGCTTGCATCAATGACACCAGTTCACAGACCAAACAAGGCACTACAAATTGATATGTTTCTTATTCTGTTTTGTCATTTTCATGATAGCATACAGCAGAAGAGAACTGAATAAATCGAAGACTGTTATTACAGAAATGATATATTATGAGCTAGCTATGTTATCAGGAGTTAATGCAATCGGATTATTGTGGATCACTACAAGCCATCATTCCTGACAACTATAATCATCTGTCCACAAAACAGGTAACAATTATGGAATGCCACAGACGACAGTATAAAATGAAATACAATGCTGCACTGCCATAGCCACTTGACTTGAAAAGGGGACTAACACTCTATTGAGTGGATGAAGAATGAAAAAAGTTCAAAAGAGATCTTAATATTGGACATATTCTTACATAAGTCTGATGAGGACAAAGCCATAAGAAGCTGAGCATTACACCTGGAGAAAAGTGGTGTACAGATATATTTATGCTGTCCTGGTGTGTGTTTGCCATGATACTGTACTGCAAGAAGCCAGTATCACAAAACTGTGCAAGCCATCTCTGGATATATAAAACTACTGAGATTGTTAAATGCTGAAATCTGTTAAAAAAAAACTGAGTTGTGTGGGCACAGCCAAGATGATAGGCATTATCAGACCAGGCATCAACTTGTAAATAATTTTCATAGCTGTTCTATGTTATGTTTTGAAGCTGAAATAATATTGTACTGATCTTCACAGAATGTTTTCACCTTAAATTTCTACTCATTATATGTTGATGTTCGAAGAAGAAGAATGCTGTGGATACTGCTGAGCACATTTTTTCTTGCTTTAAAATTTCATTAAATTACTTTATAGGACTACGTGTAGCTGAAATAGTAATTGTCTTTAAATTGGAGTTAAATACATATCACGGTAAAACAAAGACACATTTCTGAGACTGCTACAGAACATTTTTTGCATGGGTAAAGGCAGCTTCTTGTTTCTGTAGAAGAGGTTTATGAGGCTGATAATCATGTATTCATATGTAATCATGTAATCACTGAGTCAGGTTAACTGAATAGCTTATTACTTCTAGCTTTTCCTTCTTCCTTCTTCTGGTGGCTATCTCTGCAGAAACTGCACAAGTACATAACTTGACATATGAACTTAAGCCAGTCATCAGCTTGCATTTACATTAATATTTTCATGCTTCAGATGCTCTAGTTAAGGGCAAGACATGCTGACTGATGAAGATGTAGAGCAAATAGCTAAGGCTTAAAATCTTGGCACCCTCTGTAATTAAATGCAAGTCAGACTGTTAGATACAGTTCTGGGGATGGTGGAGCCAAGGCAGCAGAGAAAAACATATACTTGCTAGATGGTAACATTCAATCATAAATGCCCTGGTAGTATAGCAATGAGGTCTTTTAGGTTAAGTTGTGACTACAGTGGATTGGGTGGCACAATCAAGAGAACTATTTCTTCTGTTCAGTGAATTAAGATTTTGGCCCACCTTTTGCAGTATCTCTTTCCAATGAAAGTGGTTTATGGAATCCCAAATTTTGCCTCAATGGATTAGATCACATAAAAATATTAGCTTTGACTGCAATCTAACTTGTGTTAGATTCATTTCCTGTACAGAACGACAGATCACCCTGGATTTCACTGAAAACCATTGTATTAATTGGTTACATCTAATTGTAATAAATGTTATAAGAAACTCTTTATTTATATTATTAAATCTTCTTTTTGGGAAATGCTATAGGTATGGATACCATCTTCTGCATGTGGACATTAGCAAGAATGTATAGAGTGTGGTTTTGATTTCATATCTCACTAGATGTTATGGCTAGAAAGAAGAGAAAGAGGTATAATCTGTAATATGATATCTTCCACTTCCCAGATGTTGTGTACCTATGCAAATTATCTAAACCTGTGCATTTCAAACAGACAGAAGTATTAACCTCAGATTAAATATGCTGGTTAAGAAAACATTTGCCTCTCAGGTTACCTAATTTACAGATGTTCCTTAGGTCTTCAGACCTGGGAGTAGTTGCAGAACTATGTATTGCACTTTGCAATACAGGATAAATTAGGTCAAGTTATTCCTTTGAGATTATGAGCATGGAAGGAGTATGACTATTTCCATTTCTCTGTGTTTCTCATCAATGTTATCTTCCTCTACTTTGCTGTCTCTTCTTACTTTTCTTTTCCATATGGTAAGAATGTTTAAACATAGTAATATGGATCACATTATTAGTCATGTTCCTCACCAGCTGATAGATCCTATTCCAAAACTGAATGTATTAGATTATCAATGTTGATTATTACTTTATTTAATATTTATTGACATCTCTGTTGGACTAAGTTTGAAAAAGCTTATGTGTCTCTAGGTAGCTAATGACATAGAGTTCCCCATCAGGTATATGATTTTTCATCACAAAATTATTATTTTATTATTATTATTATGGAAGGTATTAGAATCTTCTAGTGAACTAACAAGTGTTATAATACTTAAAACACAACATATTTTAATAACATAAAATTAGAAAAAATAATCCACGAGTGTGGTTGGATTTTTGAATCTGTTTAGATTAATCTTTCTGAGGATGTCTGGCTCTGCTAACACCAGTAGCTCTTTATTTTTTAAGTGTAACTGGAACATAGATCACATGAACAACGAAAAACAGTGCAATGCTTAAAATTATTAGAGAATACTGGTGACAGAAAATACAAGCTTTTACATGCAAATACTTCTGAAGTTATACTAACTATAAGGGTATAATGGATTGTGCTTGCTAAGGACATATTTCCTACAGGCATTGTACTTGAATGTAGATTTTATAAGATGCTTTTGTTCATACATTATTTCCTGACAGATACCTTGCCTTACTCCTCTGATTTCTTCACTTTTCTGCATTTTCCCCAACTTTCATTAGTCTTTATGTGTCAGTCTCTACCAGGAAAAAATGAGCTGTGGCCTCAGAGCCTCAGGGATCCATACACACATCATTTGAAACAAATGGCTTACCTCAATGGAAAGTTTAAGTTACTAAATAAGGCTGCAGATTATTATCTTTCCTACTATGTTTTTTCTTCATTTTTTTTACTACTGGAGTTCATTCATTTGCATTCTTCAGTATGATGAAATTTTGAGGATTGCTGCTCACTGTTACTGTAAATTAAATTCAGGTAAAAGTACACTCTGCAATTTTTCATAATACCATTGCTGATTATATATACGAATACCAATACTGAATCCAATTCTGTTTAACATCTTCATTAATGATCTTGGTGCTGGGGTACACTTGTATCCTCAGCAGCTTTGCTGATGATACAAAGCTGGGAAGAGTGGCTGATACTCCAGAGGATTGTGCTGCTATCCAGAGGGATCTCAGCAGGCTACATCAGTGGGTAGACAGCAGCCTCATGAAGTTCAAGAAGGAAAAGTGAAAAGTCCTACAACTGCACAGGAATAACCCTGGACAAAGAACAGACAGCACTGACCAGCTGGAAGCTAGACAGTAAAGAATGTGGAGTCCTGGTGGATGCCAAGTAGAATACATACTAGCATTGTGGCCTTGTGACACAAAAAGCTAATTGCATCTTGGCCTGCATTATGAAGACTGCTGCCAGCAGATCAAAGATGGTTATCCTTCTGTTCTTCTCAGCACTGGTGAGATCACACCTGGGGTACCAAGTGCAGTTCTGGGCTCCCCAGTACAAAACATGTGTAGACATACTAGAGAGTGTTGGCCCAGTAAAAGTGCCATGATGATGATGAGTGAACTGAAGCATCTCTCTTACAAAGAAAGGTTGAGAAGCCTGGGAGAAAGTTTTAGCCTGTAGAAGACTGAGACTTATTGTCACTTATTAATATCTAAAGGGTGGGCATCAAGAATGTGGGGTCAGGCTCTTTTCAGTGGTGCCCAGAGCCAGGACAAGGGATAACTGGTACAAAGTGGAACACATGAAGTACCAATATATTATCATGGAGTCATAGAATCATTTGAGTTGGAATGGTCCTTTAAACAACATTTGATCCAACATTCCTCCAGTAAACAGGGACACCTACAGATAGATCAGATTGCTCAGAGCCTGACCTTGAAGGTCTCCAGGGACAGGATATCTATCATCTCTCTGGGTGAAAATAAGTGAAAATATCTGCCATTCTCTCCACTGGAGACAAGACCAACCTATCTGTCTACTATCATGTTTCTCTCTTCAGGAACTGCTCCCAGAATGACTGATCTCTCTACACTGTCCATCTGTTCTTTGAACTATACTTACCAGCTATCCAAAATGTTTGCAATAGGTGTTCCTCAAATCAGGGTCCATATACATAGAATATTCTACCTCTTAGTTACTTGGACTTGTATATGTAAAAGAACAAAACAATTACAGAATTTCTTCCAACATAACCCACAGTATTCAGTTCAATACTAAATTAATAACTAGACCACTTGTGTCAGTTTGCAAAATATTATAATATCTAATTGGCAAAAAAAAAGTCAATAATAATAAAATACAGTCTCGGGAATAAGGGAAAGATTAATGACTAGTCATCATTGCTTGCGGTGAATTAACAAATCCAATGAGTAGGGTAAAAATTAATAAAACTGTTCATAAGATTTATGTTAGCTCTTAAAGGCCAGTCCATTGCAATCAAATAGTGTATTCATTAAAAAGAAAAAAACTTCAGGGAAGATCATAATTGTCTCCAATCTTAGACAATTACCTGAATCTTCTCAATGGTCACAATTTAGAAAAGATGTTTATACAGTAATGAATATACAGCATCCTTCAGTTGGACATTAACTATGATAACACCAGTGTCTGAATTATGGATGAATAGCTGAAAGGGGAAAACAAAAGCCTTCTTTCATTACATGCAGCTCCTTAATTCAAAGTTATTATTGAGGCAAGACAGATATTAATTTAGATGTGTGCCCTATGTAGGTGAAAATTGGCAATATAGTTCATGAGTGTTTGAGACTCCATCTTCAAGAAACTAGAGTTGTTCCAATGTGTTGCTGAATCCTGTCAAGGTTGTAGAAAAACAAAAGTTAGTCACCTGCTCTAATTCAGCCCTTGTAGCAATCTTACTCTCATCATTAACTAAGAGCCGAGAACTATAATTTCTTCAAAGCAAAGTTAGCAATTGTGAATGTCCCTGTAAGGGATAATTAGACTTTATGGTAATAACTGTGCTTTTTTAACTTCAAAGGTCAATACTTACTCCAGCACATCTCTGATATCTATTCATTTCAAAAAGAAAACATTTAATAGGCAATTGAAAACAGGGATTGCCTAGACAGTTATTTTCAAACTTCTGGGTTAAATTAAAAGGAAACAGCAGTTTTGTGAAAGTGAGAGTGTATTGTAGTCCCAGTCTGTTTCTCTTATTGAGTCATCCAACTACAAACATAATTAGGGAACTCTTCATGGGCTAACATGTACGTGGATGCCCTTTGCTACCAAATAATCAGGTATACAGAAACTTTCCATCAAGTTCACACAATTCTGAATGATGTGGAAAGTTGAATTCTAAATTTCCCCACTCCTCTTTAGAATAATTTTCATTATTTTTGGGTGAATTTCTAGTTGCCCACTTTTTGCTTTTAATCCTTTTCCCCCCAGAAATTCTAGACATATTTCATATTTTCCTGAATGCCCAGAATGATGGTGCACCTGAATTTTCACTATTATTCAATCTCCAAAAGAAAACTAAGTGAGAAAGTGTCTGGAAGAACAAATGCTAACCTTGAAGCCTTCTCAAGTTCTTGCATGTTTTTGTAATACATATCAATGTCTGAATTTTCAAACTGTGGATTTGATAATGAATGTGTTCTTTAAAAATCCTGCATGAGTTTTTTTTT